>JBAMCR010000718.1:0-11944 GCA_037075045.1 Mulgravea parasiatica
CCTCCTCTCCCCCCCCCCCCCCACCCCCCTGCCCCCGCAAAAAAATGTGAATCAGTTTCCAAGAATTCCGCAAAAAAGACGTGATTTGATGGGAATTATTCCGTGCCGATCCCTAAAAACTCAAAGCCCAAAACCCAAGACCCCAAATCCAAAACCCCAAAAACCGAAAACTGAAAACTGAAAACTGAAAAACCCAAACCCTAAGCCAAGCCAAGCCAAAGACGCGGCTAGCGGCAAGTGGCAAGCGGCAGGCAGCAGGCGGCAGGCAACAGGCAGCTGGCAACTGGTGAAGCCACAAAAAGTGGGTAACCGCCGCAGTTGCCGTCGCCGTCGCAGTCGCCGTCACAGTCGTCGTCACAGTCGCCGTCACAGTCGCCGTCACAGTCGCAGCAAGTGCTGGCAGCGTTTGAGGATGGTATAAACGGTTGAGGGAATGGGAATGGGAATGTGAATAGGGAATGGTGATGGAGGTGGAATTGGGAGTGGAAGTGGGATTGGGAGTGGGAGTGGGGGTGGGGGTGGGGGTGGGGAGTTTCGTAGACGTAGCCAACTTTGGATGAAGCAAACAACAACAAGTTGAATCTGGAGACATCATGTCACGTACCACGATGGCTACATGGACCATTCATACAAATTTTTGTTTTATAAGCTACTTTTATACTCGTACATTATTTGTGTACAACTTTGTCCATTCGTCTGTGCGGCGTGTGTGTGTGTGTGTCTGTGTGTGTTTAGATGCTTTTGTTTTTTTTTTTTTGTTTTTGTGCACGTACTATTTGCCAACTAGCGCTGTCTCTGTCCATTGCGAACTAGTTCAAGTGAACGAACCAACATTTAACAACGACTTTAAGCCCAAAAGTCGCTTATCGATGTTCGTTCTTTGACAGTGGGAAACAAAGCGTATCTTTAGCTGTATAATATACACAAATTGTATGTACATATGTGTATATATACACAATATTATTCACTAATCTTAAGTTTATCATATTGTATTTGTTTTGCGCATTTTTATCAGCATTGCCCCACTGTGCGTGCGGGCAGTCAAAGGTGGGGCACGTAACGCGCTTAATGCAGACGCTGATGGCGGCGTCAAGGACAAGGACGACACCTACAAACCATTGTTGCTGCTGCTAACTCGATAACAGCAACAGTAACTGCAACAGCAGACACGGCAACAACAACAACAACAACAACAACAACAACAGCAACAGCAGCAGCAACAGCAATGGAAGTTTAGGCCCAAAAATAACTGACACGTTCAGGTAATGACAAACTGCGAAGCTGCAACATGCAACAACAGAGAGACAGACAATAGTGAACACAAACACGGGCACGGCAACGCATGCAACACTTCCTGTCACGCCGCCAACATAGCGACAGCAACCAAAACGGCAGCAACATCTTCCTTGACTCCTGCTGTTCAACGATGTTAGTGGATTTTTTTCTTTGGCTTTATGATGATTTTTTTTATATATTTTGGTTTAATTCTTTTTTTTTTTTTTTTTGGGCGTTTTCTTTGTCATCGATACACAAAATAAATGACCTTGTCAACAGCTTTGCTGCTGTTGTTGCTGTTGCTGCTGTTGCTGCTTCTGTTATTGTTGCTGCTGTCGACGCAACAAGTTTGGCAAACATTTTGGCGCTTTTGTATTTAAATTTGCGCAAGTTTTATTTTTATTTTTTGGCTTTGTTCAAATGCAAAAATTAAATTATCGCTTTGCCAGACTCTGAGATAAATTAAAATTTATAAATAAATCAGTTTTGCGTACATGTCGTTGCCTTTTGCCAGGATGTCGACAACAGTTGCTGATGTGCTTCGTTCTCGTTTCTTTGCATTTTTGTTAAGTTACGCGCGTTTGTGGATTGACGCTGACCGACTGACTGACTGACTGACTGACTGACTGACTGACTGGCTGACTGAGCAAGTGATTGACTGAGTGCAATTGTCGCTGTTGTTGTCACTGTCACCAAGTTTGTGTGAACTGTGACTGCTAAAGTAACTGTGACTTTGCCTGCCAGCGACAATGACACGTTATAAATTTATGTCGCTGACAACAGCAGCAACAACAACAACAACAACAGCAGCAGCAGCAGCAGAAGCAACAACAGCAACGGCAACTGTTGCAGAAAATAAACAAAAAACAAAAACAACAACAACAACAACAATTAAGCAATTGTTGCCCAATTTATGAATTTCAAAAAATATATCTGTATAAATATATCTATAATTTTGAAATAAATCAAAAAAACAGCTAAGTCGTCATCATAAATACAAGATATCGTTATGTTTTAAATAAAAAGTTATTAATTATTAATAATAATAATAATTATTTTTATCGTGGGGCTAGTTGAAAACATTTCCTTTAATGCGATACGAATTGGGTCACAAAAATCGATTCTAAAAACGAGATAACAAAAAAAAATAAAAATAAAATAAAATAAAATAAACAGAATATCTTTAAAACCAGTTTTTAGCCACGGGGTACTTTAGTTCTTTTTTTTTGGTTTGGTTTGTTTTTTTTTTTTTTATTTTTGACCAAAAATTTCAGCTTTGTTCGCTTTTTCGTTTTGCATATTGAAAGCGTAGCGTTTTAACGTTTCAGAGACAACATGAAATGTATAAGATAAAGATACATAAATATATTTATGGATACTTTAAATGATCATACATCAACCTGTGAAGTCCTTAAGCCAACTTAATGTGTTTTCTTGCTGTCAAAATGCTGTATATGCTATAAATCGAGTAGAATAACAGCACAGCAGCAAGCTAAATAACAAATCATCTGCAGTTTCAATCACAACCACAATCAAAATCAAAATCACCATCTCAATCACAATCTCAATCACAATCACAAGCAACTGATTTCAAAGCCAAGCAATGAACAATGACCTTAGAGAGGTGTGTGTGTGTGTGTGTGTGTGTGGTGATTGATACAACGGCGTTAAGTCGCCGACAACCGACATTGAGTTGTAGATACATCGACAACATTAAATTTGGCCGAGTGACCAACTGCAACTGGGTAATCCTCGTTGTCCTCCATCACCACCACAACCACCTCCTCATTGTACTCATACTCCCTTCCCCTCCCTTCTCGACCCTTCCCCTATCAACCTCCACCACCTTCACCTTCCGTCTGCAAGCGTCTGAACATCCAGCCCATCGCGTTGAGTGGCCTTTTCGCTAAATCGCTGCACATTAAATGCAATTAAGAAATGATTGAAATCATAAATTAGCCCTAATTGGCTGAAGTTGATGCTGCTGCTGATGCTGCTGATGCTGTTGCTGATGCGAATGCTTATGTTGCAGATTGCTGAAACTGTTGCTGATGCAGGTGCTTGATCCACCGCAGCTGGCAGCACGTACTCGAACTGGTTGCACAAATTGTAGGGTGTACTGTAACATTGGGTGTATGATATTTATAGCTACCGCCAAACAGTGGGACTTATTCGAACAATTGAACAGTTAAAGCATATCTAACCGATATAACAGATATGTGATGTTAACCAATGTTAATCTATGTTATTGTGAATATGCCATGTTAACTTAACAGTATGTTACAAGGGACTTCAACTGACGATATGTTAACATCATTTCATCAAATAGAAAGTATATAACATTTAATCAAAAATCTATAATTTTATATATTTAATTCAAGTTTTTGATTAAATAATTGATAATAAATAAATAATTGCAATGCATTTCGTTGCAAGTAAAATACTTAGTTATCATACAAAATGATAAACAGTTTATTAAAATTAAAAAAAAAAAATAGTTAAATAAAATTAATAATTATAGACAATGATTTTTCATTTTGAATTTACTATATACAATTATTCAAAGGAATATTCAATATTTTAATGCTAAATTTATATTTGCTTCAATTTACCTTTAAAAAAATGAATTTCAATATTCAATGTGACAATAAAATATTAAAAAAAAATTAAAAATTAAAAAAAAAAAAAACAGATGAACAATATGACAATTTGATGTTGAGATTCATGTGGCACTCGCATCCATTGTGCATAGTTGAAACATTTTTAAGCGATTTGTTGGCGGTGCGAACAGATCGCAAAGCAAACACACCAAAAGAGAGGCGCAGCCTAATTGCCCAGTTAGCAACCTGCTGAGGCTGCCGCTGCCCCGCCCCCAGATCCGCCCCTAGTCACAAGAACAACAACAACAACAACACCAACCATGTCGAGTACATACAAGCTAAAGTATATATTGTACATATGCTACATACATATATACTTACATACATACATACATATGTGTATAAGTAGATAAAATTGAGATTTATTCTTTTATTATTATTAGCAAAACGTATAAAAGGGTATCTCAATCTTTCTCCATAAACTTATATATTATAAATTATAAAAATATTGTACAATAGTACTTACAATAAGTATTCTCTCTGTATGCGTATCACAATTTATAATTCGAATTTTTTTTTTAAAACCAACGCAGATATTATAAATATTTGGATTACAATCAAGATTTTTTGCATATATTTTTTTTCATAATTTAAATTCCGTACAGTGTACATTTTTAATTGCAGGGTATCCCTTAGTCAAGCTTATTGTTTCTTTTCGTTTTTGCTTTTTTTTTTGTTTTTGTTTTTGGTCTTTGTACTTTTTCATTAAGCGTTGAGAATTTTTGAAGTTGTTGCTGCTGACGCTGTCATCCCAATTGGACCGTAGCCGCGTCCATGCTCATGAGTTGTTGCCGCGATAACCGTCGCAGCCACCGCAACCGCCTCAGCCGCCTCAGCCACCGCAGCCGCCGCAGCCGTCGCAGGCGTCAAAGAAGTTGCTGCCAGCAGCAGCAGCTCGTATAAAAAGGCAAAGTTACGCAGTTTCCGAATTAAACAGTTAACAGAATAACGCGACAACAGACCTCCTTTATTCAATACCATCAGCTCCTCCACCACCTACATCAGCTCCATCAGCACGCCGTTCCTCCTCGTTCCACATCCCGAAGCCCAATCAAAATAAAACATTTACATTTAAAACATTTAACAAAAACTACAAAAAAATATAACAATAATAATAATAATAATAATAAACAATGGCCCCGTGCAAGAGCAGGTGTTGTCCAAGGCTACAGGTGTTGCTGCTCGCCTTGCTCCTAACGCTCCTGGAGCTGAGCGTTGCGGCACCAGCTGTGGGCCACTTGGATAAACCACGCGAACAGCAGCTAAATCCACAAACGGATCGAAATTCGGCATCGGGATCGGGATCGGGATCGGCATTGGGAACGGAATCGTTGGGCAGAAGTGTTCGGTTATTGGATCGCTTCAATCATCGTTATCCAGATGGAAGCTACGAGTTTCGCTTTGAACTGGACGATGGAACAGCACGATATGAGCGCGGCTACTTCGCCCTTATCGACGAGGTGAAGACCCTAATGGTCGTTGGATACTATGCGTACCGCATGCCCGATGGACGATATATAACCGTATTCTATAATGCGGATCAGTTTGGCTACAGACAGAATCAATGTGAGTAGATCCGAAGTGAACAAATTTAAAATGTGATCAAAGTGATTAAAAGAGAATCATTTAAACTAAATCTACAAAAAACAAGAAATAAAAAAAAAACTAAGTAAATCTATTATACAAATAATTCAACTAAATCAGTTAAATAAAAACAATTTCAATTTTTAAAAATATTTAAAAGAAATAAATACTACAAAACTAGAAAATAATTAAATATAAAAAAACACAAAAAATAAATGCAAATTTCTTAAAGTAAAGATTGCAATTCAATTTAAATAATAATAATAATAATAATATGTATTTTATGAATTGTTTTTTTTTTATTTGCAGCGATAACACCAGAGATCTATCCAAATTTGCCGCGTTCTATCGAGGTGCCTCAGCTCAAGGAGACAAGTGGAAACGCTGTGGGGCAGAAAACAACGAAGCAGCCGCAAAGTCATCAATACCAACATTCAACTGCAACATCCAGCAGCTCCAGCTCCAGTTTCAGTTCCAGCTTCGGTTCCGGTTCCAGTTCCAGTTCCACGGCAAAGCCGTTGGCGTTGCCCACTCGCAGAGGTCGCTACTGAGATCTGTTAAGATCTGCCATAATTATAGACTCCAGATATTTTGTGGCTACTTATAACGTATTATTATGCTTTAAAAAGAGATTTCCAATATTTAATATGTGTGCGTGTTGTTTTTTTTTTATTATCATTATTATTATTATTTATTTTTGCATTTTTCTTTTCATTACTTTAATTTTTATTTTTATTTTTTTTTTTTTTGTCAATGAAGAGGAATTAAAAAATAATAAAAATTTATTAAGGCAAAGCAAGAATTATGAATTTTTTATTAAGGATTTTTGTTGTCGCTTTTTGTTGTTGGTGTTGCGTGTGTATGTGTATGTATTTTTTTTTGGTTTTTGTTGCCAATGTGGTAAAGGGCCTGGCATGGTCTGAGCTCCGATTTTGCGATATTTCGAAAGCCAAAGCCAACAATTTGGTAATAAATTCACAGCAAAGCGGCTCGAGCAATAAAACATATACACACATACATAAGTGAACAAATCTCTGATTGTGTATGTATGTGTATGTATATGGGGTACTACTATGTATATTGTATGTGGCAATATCGAAGCAAATTGCTATTGAAAATTAAGGGCCAGCAGCTGAAACTGAAAATGAAAATGCAAACCGAAAAAGCCAAAAGCGTATCCCACTGACCCAAGTGCAAGTGCGAAGGTCCATCATAAATTTATGAGTGCAGACAGTTGCCAATTGGTTAACCGATTCACAATGTCCGACATTAAAGTGCGATGCGTGCCGCACCTTTCATCTCCAATTCCAACTCCATCTCCAACTCCATCTCCAATTCCATCTCCAACTTGATCTTCATCTTCATCTTCATCTTGGGACACGATGCCGTGGCTAACCCAATATTTATACGGAATTCAGGCAGCAATACGCAACCGAATAAAGTCATAAACCAGAAAAACAAAAAAACAAAAACAAAACCGAACAACAACTACAAAAATAAAATATAGTAATAATAATAATGATACATATGTATGTGTGTGTTTACATATATATGGTATGTATATGATACATTTATGAAGGCTATAAAGGACGATCGATATTATGATCGCTCATTTAATTGCAATGTGATATCAAATCAGATTGCAAACTTGTATGAGTGCGTAATTTATGTATGCCACTCGAAATGAATATTACAATTATATTGTATTAAAAATATGATGCAATCCATAATAATAATAACTGCACACGCCACGCCCATAACCTGAGCTTTTCCAATATCAAAATATATAAAAATAATAATAATAATAATAATAATAAATTTAAAAAACCGTTTTAACTTTACAAAGTATTCAGTGAACGGCCTCAAATGCATTTCGTCTAGTTTGTTTTTGTAATTTGGTTAACAGAATGCTAACATAATGCTAACAGAATGCTAACAGAATGCTAACAGAATGTTAATATACATTAACCTTTTTTAATGATATTTTTTTAATGTGTATAATTGATTTAATGAATTACAAAAGTCAGAGAGTTCTGTTTAATTCGTTTTTTATTTTATTGTAATATATTTGTTTAATTAATTTAGTAAATTTAAATATTTAGCAAATGGCAAGAATAATTTAAAGATATTTTAAATTGTTGCAACATGTTGCAAATGTTGTTGAAATTACATTGCATAATTTGCGCACAGCGCATGAAATAATTAATTTCCGCTTCCGTAAACAAAGCGAGTTACTTTGTTAGTTAGCTTCACTTTGGGCCCATCTATGGTATGTAGGTGTGTGTGTGTGTGTGTGTGTGTGTGTGTTTGTGTATGTATGTTCGTCTGTTTGTGTGTAAGTATGTGTGTATGTGTGTTCGTGTGCGCACAACGCCAATCCGTTGTTTTTAGCTTATGACTGTCAACTGTCATGCATACCGGAAGCCGACCCGTGAGCCGTCGTGTCGGATTGCTTTCATTCCTCGTTCCTTCTTCCTTATTCCTCGCCCGTTCTATGTTTCTCTTTCTCTGTTCCTCGTTCCCCATTCCCCATTCCCCGTTCCTTGTTCATGTTTCGGAAAAGCGCGGCTTAGCTGCGACTTAGAACAACTTTGGATTGCAAATTTCATTACAAGTAGTCGGTGTGGCACAGGGGGCACACAATGCAAAATGTGCAATTTTTTTCATTTATACCCTATGCCCATTACAAATGGGTATCACAAGCCATCCCAAAGGTATGTAACCGCAACAGTAAATCAATAAAAAACAAAATACAAATTATCAACAAATAATAAATACATTTCTCATACAAACATTTTGTATATACATATAAAATCATCATTTAAAACGTAGAATATAATAATATCAAAATATGCATACCCTACAAAAACAAAATCTCTTTCATTGTAGTACTCTTAATCTTAGTACAGGGTATGTCATCGTCCAATCCGTATGACAAAGAGAACTTTTACTGGTCTCTCTTTTGCTGTTGTTTTCCCTTCAATTCTTTTTGTTTATGGTTTTTGTTGTTGTTTTTGTTGTTTTTGTTGTTGTTGTTGTTTTTGTTGTTTTTGTTGTTTTCGTTGTTTTTGTTGTTGTTTGTGTTTTTGTTGTTGTTGTTGTTGTGGTTCGACCCTGTTTTCATGTGGTTGCATCCGAGGCAAAAACGCCGCCAAGGCACGTGTTTTTCGCACAGGCTCTTCAGTGATTTGTCCAGGGCTGGCGAAAAACAGAAAGCACTTTCCGTTAAATCCTCCGAAAAGGACTACAACCCGACACTCTAATTAAATGCAATCGGGTTTAGGTTACCATACATACATACATATATAAGTATGTGTATGTATGTACATAAGGCAATTTTAATTCGAACTTCTTCAAGTTTTAGTTCTCATCTCCACAAGTCGAAGTCATACTGCTTCAAATGTTAATTCAAGAAAAATCTAAAATAAAATGTCCAAAATAATAATAATAATAATAATAAAAACAAAGATTATTACTTTTATAAAGTTTTATTATATATTTTATAATTGAGAGCTAAAATTATTTGTGATAAGACTCAACTTATTTTTGCATTTAACTTGGAATTCACTTTTACAAAAAAAATTTGTATTTAAACTTGAACTATCAATGAAAATGAATTAATGCAATTAAAAAACTTTTACAAGTTGCTTTCGTTTTTTTTTTTTTTTTGTTTTTTTATTTGTGTAATATTTCAAAAGTTTTTAAAGTGTTCATTAAAAAAATTGTGTAAATTTAAAAGGCTTATTAAAATTATTTGACATTCCGTTTCTAATTGACATACTTTAAGGAAACGAATATTAATTAAAGTTTCAGCATTTTTTTTTTGTTTTATTTTATTTTTAATTTTATTTTTTTAGTTACAGCTTATGCTTAAATTTTTCTAGGATTTTTTTCCTAGCTAGTTAGATAGTTTACAGCTTAGTTTAAGTTTATCCCTTTTTTTTATTTTGTGTGTTTTTAGCTTTTGCCTTTTGATGTGGTCGCTGATGAAGTGCACACACACACACACACGCACACACACACACACACACACACACACACATACACATACACATACACAAACATACAAACAAGCACATAAAAAAACAATGTATGTCCTTTTAGCACATCGAGTCATAGGGACTCGTTGTCCCTAGACAGACACGCCCCCGCAACAGGCAACAGTCAAGTTTCAGGCGCCAAATTCAAGCGGCTGCCTCCCTCTGCGTCTCTCTCTCTCCCTCTTTTTTCCAGTGTCCCTCTCCTTCGCCCACCACCAACCACCAACCACAATCCACTGCCCATTCGAGGACAGCGCACTAAACGCGACTCTCGCTGCTTAAAAGCCATTTTTGCATTTTATATTTAATTTTTACATTTTTAGATATATTTTCCTCTTCTTTCTTTTTTTCTATATTTTTTTAGACTAGCCGCTCCCACCTTGTACGCCCCACTCCCCCTGACTTGTTTTTTTTTTTAATTTTTTCTTATATACATATATATTGTATATATATATATTTTTTTATTTTTTTTTTATTCTTTTTATTTTTGGCTTGGGTTGGGTTTTGTTTATTCTTTATCCTTTGGCACTGGTATTTTTTTTAATTTTATTTTTTTTTTATTTTGTTGTTGTCCTCTTACCGCAGCATGCAAACATTTTGCAGTCATTTCCTGCTGAGATCCTTTTTTTTTTTTTTTTGTTTTTTCGTTTCACAAATTTTCATGAAGAGTATGATAGTTATATCAATAGATATGTGACCTATTGGTTTCTGTCCTTTGTCTCAATCTCCGTCACTCACTCTCTCACTCGCTCTCTCTCTCTCTCTCCCTCTCTCTCTCTCTCTCTCTAATCTTTAGATCACAAATTGGACAAATGTATCTTCGAGCTATTATTTGAAATAATATCCATAATTATTTATTTTCAATTCATTATTGTTTATATAAAAAATAAAATTAAATATTTAAATGATGACACCTGCGGCAGAGCATTTGAGCTTCGGCAACTTTAAATAAAATTTCCAGCTAATGTTTTCGGTGGATTCAGTGGATGGGTTCGAGTTGAATTTGGTTTTAGGTCCAATTTTATTTTATTTTTTTTTTTTATTTTCATGGTCTTCCACGGCCAGTCCGTGTTCGCATTTGCAATATTTATTGCGTTTTGATTATATCAAAAACAAAAAAACAACAACAACAACAGCAAAAATAAAATAAATAAAAAAGAGAATTGACTAAACTAATAGGTTGTTTCTTTTTTTTTTTTTGTAGCTGATCCCCATGCTAAAGAGATACTAGTATATACTACATACTCATACGGTACTGCTTGTAAGTATGTGTCCATTCGAGCCAAGTTGATGCACATTTAATGAGCATCGAGAATTGGGCATAGGTGAGTCCTTGACATTGCCACTGGCAGTGGGGTCCAACTGCTGCTCCTGCTGCTTTAGCTGCTGCTTTAGCTGCTGCTGTTCCTGCTCCTGCTGCAGCTGGTCTAAAAGTTTTCTAATTGTGTAGCCTGAATGAAAAGTTGGCAAAGTTCAAGCTCGTCCAGCGTTTTGTTCCTATTCCTGTGCCTGCTCCGAGTACCCATTTACCCTCTTCTGCTCGTTAGCTGTTTGGCTGTTAGCATTTTGTCCTTGTCGAGTGGCAACATCAAATTGTAGCGTTTTCTTTTAAGCTGTTTAGCTGGCTTTAAAAGAAGTTAACTTAACAAAGTTGCACTTTCTTAACTTACAGCTCATTGGCGCTGGATCATTTCGCCAGTTCCCAGTTTAAATTGTATTGCATTTTAGCACTCTGCTCCGCAAAAAACCAAACTCACAACATCCACTTGAAGTTGCGTTCCCCCTTCTTTTGGGTTCGCACTGTGATTGTAAAGTTTCATTGATAATTTTAAGTACTGCAGCTGGAAGTGGCTCCCCTCCCACGCGCCCTCTACCGCGATGTGTCACTTTGTCACCCACCGACTCCCGGACTCGCGGATTTCTTGTATTCTCGGACTCGCATGCTCTTGTACCCTTGGACTCTTGGACTCTCCGATTCTCGAGTGGTTTGTATTAAGCTCAAAAGGCGCTTTTAGGACTTTTCAAACTTGCCTCCATTCTATAGTTTTCCTTTGAATACCCTAGCATAGCTAGCTTGAAAGGAGTATCAACGATTGTCGATTATCATAATAAAACTTTACTTATAATTTGGATTTAATATTTAATAAGAAATAGAATAAATATAAAATAAGTTTAATAAATTTTAATTAAATTGCGTTAGATAGACATTTTCAAGCTGGTGTTGAGGGTATTTCGTAGTCGTTCTTACTCTAATCTAATTATAATAATACATAACATTGCATTAAAAAGGTTCTCGACATTCATAAACATACACTCGACTCTCTATTTACACGGTTTCTTTTTACACGGATTTGAAGTTACACGGTTGAAAAAAAATAATTTTTT
>JBAMCR010000719.1:0-11913 GCA_037075045.1 Mulgravea parasiatica
CCCCAGCCCCCAGCCCCCATTTAATCGCTATGCATGTGACTCTTCAACAGCAACAACAGCAGGCGGCTCTAATGGCAGCCGCTGCCACAGCACCGGGCTCAGCAGCTGCCTATATGAGTCCAATGGCTGCATTGGCAACGCAAATACCTCATGGCCTAAATGGCACCGGGCAGCCGCCCTCATTGCCATCGCCGACGATGCCCAATTTTAATATGGGCGCCAATACGCCCAACGGTCAGCCGGGTGGCGCTGCTGCCGCCGCTGCAGCCGCTTCAGTTGCGGATGGTGTCTTCACGAATGGCATTCCACAAACGGCATTTCCACGTAAGTAATCGCGACAAACGGACCACGCAGACTGACAAACACTGACACTACATACATTATACATATACATATACTTGACTTGAATTTATATATTTATTTAACCCATTTGCATCATTTCTTTTTTTTACAGATCCGCTGCATTTGACCATACCACCACAAGGTTTGCCAAATGGCGATGCTGCTGCACTGCAACATGCCTTCCCTGGTTTGCCACCATTTCCAGGAGTTGGTAAGTTGCCACACACTTACATTAAGATCAGTCTAAGATCAGTCTGTACCATATAACTAAATTACAATATATGTACATACGAGTACTCGTATATGCCATAGAGAATTATCTAAGAGAACTATCAGTCCATACAGTCAATAAATATTTTAGTTAGCCAAGCAAACCCAAATTTCGATACAAACCGATTTCTTTTCTGAAGACAAATTTGATCATATCACTAAACACTAATTTTTAGCCACTATCACTCTTTGTCCCTCTCTCTCTCTCACTCTCTCTCTCCCTCATCATGTCACAGGGTTTTTCTTTTACAATTCATGCCATGATCTATTTTAATCATCTTCACATGTCAGGCAAATCACATTAAAAAAAAAATAATAAATAAAAGTGAATTTAAATTTAATAATATAGAGAAAACCCAACATCAACAGAATAAACCGTTCAATCATTCATAATTGTTTTTTATTGAAATAATTAATAATTGTTGTGTCATGCCATAAATATATATTGCTAGTAAAGTGTTATATATAACTCTAACTTCTATATATATATATATACTATATACAGTACATAAATAATTCATTTCGTTTCAAAAAGAACTAAAGAAATTCATCGCAAGTCGTGCAGAAAATTTAAACAATTCAAATATGTTTGTTTTATAATTGAAAATACAAGTATTAAATTATCTTTAGAAAATGAAATATGATTTTCTGCAAAACTTGTTAATATTTCTATATTTCTTTTAAATTTGTTGGTTTTATTTTTTTTTTTTTAGTTGAAATTCGTTTACTTAGTTTGTTCCTAAATTTTTGTGTTGAATATTTGCAGAACGTGTTGTATTCAACTATGTTGTTCAATGTTCAACGTTTAACATTTGTTTACAGATTATAAACAATCAAATAAAAAACAAACATAAATTTACTAATACTAGAACAAAATATAAAAAAAACAAACCAAAAGCAAAGATCTTTCAATTTATTAACTTCTCTAGTCATAACTTTACATAATTTCTTTTACAAATCCGGTTTTCCACTTTGGCTGGTAATTCCCTATAAAAGATAATCCAGACAGAAAAATGCAATTTCATTATTAAAAAAATATTAAATTTATTTCCCTAAAAATCATACATACATACCTATATAGTATACTATTTGTAATCAAGTTGTATGTCTGGTTGTAGTCTAATTGTCTTTGATCGTAAACTTGTTTTGATTTTACCATAACTGTATCGTTTACAAATTACAATAGAATTAACTAAAAACCAAACTGATAACTTAATTAATCTTTAACTTAATACATATACTTAACTATATAAATACATACATACATATATATATACTATATACGTATACGTATTATACTTAATTGTTGTGTTGTCTTTATAAATGTTTCGGATTTTGTGTAAAAACCAAAAACAAAAATTATTTATATATAATGCAGCCTTTCCCGCCGTCTATGGACAGTTTCCACAAGCTTTACCACCCCCCCTAGCGGCGGTTGCACCCACTCAGCGTGAAGGTAAGCTTTTCATTATTATTTTTGTCGGTTGAAACTCTTGAGTTCCGTTTCTCGGCTCTTTGTTGGTTTCGTAACTTGATATTGTATTTGCTTTATTTTCGATATTTATCTCTATATATAGTGTATGTATAAATATATATATACAAATATATATTTATATATAGTGTGAATGTGAAATGAATATAAGTTATAAAAATCAACGAATATTTGCATTGGCATTTGTTTACATCATAATACATAGTACTATGTAAATGTTTTTTGATTTTTGATTTATGTTTCGTATTTATTTTGGCAATGTGTAAACATTTATCTATATTTAATACCAACACACATACACACACGCACACACACACACGCCACAGTTAACTACTTTTGCGTATTTCATCTTATGGATGGGTGAAATAATTAATTATTATGGCTTTTTTATTCGGACAAAATATTTCAACTAAAACCTCATAAAAATTAATTACTGAATTTTTTTTTATTTTCGTTTTTCTTTTTTGTTTGTTTATTTCAATTCTTGTTTTGTATTTCTGCATTTTTGAATTTAATTTATGTTATTTATTTTTCAACTCGTTTTATCTTCTGACGCAGCAAATAAGGGCCAAAATATAATACCCCACTCCACCCCTGCCTTGCCAACCCCGCCATTCCCAAGACAGAAAGGAGGTTGCAAAAAAGCAAAGCAAAGGCGTAAATCGTTTTTAATGGCTGCATTTAAAGGCATTTTATGTGAGATCGTAAAAATTGCATATAAACTGCTTAAAATCACATAAAAACCGTCGGCGTATATTCCAAGATATTTGCTTGAATCGGTTAATGTGGATCATGCCAGAGATGATGATGACAATGAAAACTTGAAGGGGTTTTGGGATGGGGGATGGAGGTGAAGGGAAGTGAAAGCCCAAAATCATAAAATTTTATGTTACTTTGTTTCCGCTTGTTTTTCTCATTTCGTACTCAGTTTCTGTTGTTTTATCTCAAATTCTCAAATTGTTTCTAACTTTGACAACTGCTAATAAGGTGTACATATACATACATATACATACATACACAATTACATAAATGTATTGTCTATAAGTATATACTTAGTTATGTATCTCTCTACATACAAACATCAATTAAAGTCAGCTAAATAAATACATAAATGTACCTATGTATGTATGTATGTATGTATGTGTCTGTGGCTCTAACTCTCTTTCTCTCTCTACTCGTATTTACCTTTTGTGTAAGAGTGCGAATGCAAGTATGCGTGTGTGTGTGTATTACATTCTTAAATGTTGTGTATAAAAACTAAAAACATGTCCTTACGTATTTAATCATTAAAAAGAAACATTAAAAGAAAGCAAGAAAAATAAAAACAAAAACAAAATGAAAATGAAAATAAAAATTATTAAATATAAAAGTAATTGTAACGTGTTTTTTATTTTTCTGTTTCTTTTTTTAAATAATGGTAGTACATACAAATTGTTGATTGTATTTATTTTGTTTTTGTTTAAGAATTTATTTAGTACTAACTTATCCTGCATGAAACACACATACACATGAAACTCGGCTATGCTGACCTCATATCATACACATATACATACATACATACATACATGCGTTTCCCTTTCATAGGAATATGCGAAAAATGAGAACGCGAAACCAAATCCAAATGAATCTAAAATTACAATACCAAAATATATCCCAAGCCTTTGTATATTATAAGCAATTATTATATTATAACGCTAGCATAAAAGAATTAAATAAAATACAATATACAATATACAATAGAACTGTAACTGTTAGTTCATTAAGCATTTTAGTATACATATTATGTCTATATTATCTTTTAGCCTATGCAAGCGCATTTTGTTACTGTTGGTTATTATAGTTGATCATTTTTAAGTTCTTGTCTGATTTATTCAACTTTTGATTTGGTTATTTAGTTTTGCAGTCTTATGAAATGCATAAGTTTTAGTTGAATTCTCGACAAAATCAGCCACGCAACACGAGACACAAAAATATAATATAAATAAGAAAAAAAAAAACAAAAGCACAAATAAATTATAACATACAAACGACAAACAAAAGATTGAAAGCAAAAAAAAAAAAACAAAACCAAAACGAAACCAGCCAAAAAAATACAGCAGACAAACTCATAAAGTTATAACTTATGATTTTGCTCATCGTTTAATTTGTTTTCTCTACTTTGTTTCTTTTCTTGTAATGTCTTCTTTTAAGATTTTCTGATGTTCCCAGGATGTTCTATATCCGGCCCGGAGGGCTGCAATCTATTCATCTATCATTTGCCGCAAGAGTTTGGTGATGCAGAATTAATGCAAATGTTCCTGCCATTTGGCAATGTGATCAGCTCTAAGGTCTTCATCGATCGTGCTACAAATCAGAGCAAATGTTTCGGTAAAAATCTAACAACAACAACAATAGCATATTATCTGTATATATATTTGTTATTGTTATTGTTTAAAATAACATAAACAACTGCTAACGTATTTATGTATTTCAGGTTTTGTTTCATTTGATAACCCCACCAGCGCTCAAGCGGCCATTCAGGCCATGAATGGCTTCCAGATTGGCATGAAAAGACTGAAAGTTCAATTGAAGCGGCCAAAGGATGCCAGTCGACCTTATTAACAATCGGAGTTCCTCAAGCGTAACTTACATCAACAACAACAACAACAACAACAACCACAACAGCAACAACAACAGCAACTGCAGCAACAACTGAATGCGGCAGCAATTATTGCAAATACAACAGCAACAGCTACAGCCACGGCAGCAGCAGCAGCAGTTACAACAGCAACTACAAATAATCATAGCAACAATTTTAGGCAACAGTTAACCAATGATCGTAATGCAAATCGTAATACAATGCCGTATACTTTTGCCAGCTGGCGTAGCGGTACCTATTGTTATAGGTATAGTGCCAACAGCAACATTGGCAGCAACTGCAGCAGCAACAGCAACAGCATTAACATCGGCAACAGTGGCAGCCACATCAACAGCTTTAACAACAGCAACATTAGCAACAGTCACCACAATTTGTGCTCTAATGAAAATAACTATTCAAAAGTTGAGCTAGTCGAAAAGTTGTTCATGTGGCAGCAACAAAAGCGAAAAGCTTAGCAATTGTAATAATATTAATAATTCAAAAAACAACAACAGCAACAACAACTAGAGCAGCAGCAACAGCAGAATAGTTCAACTCAAGAAAGTGAGTTCAGAATTGCATTTCAAATATTTTTTTAAATGATTTCATTATCAACAAGTCCAATTTAATGTATAATACTATTTTTTAGACATCTCAAAAATCTCATATACATTAATTTGTATTAAATTACAACAATTCCAATTATAATAACAAATCCAATTAGAGGAATATTTTATAAATAATGATAATCCAATTTAATCGTTAAACATTTAATATACATTACAATTGTATTTAGAACAAAGTCGGTACAACTTTTTTTATGATTATAAGAATAAACTCAGCTCAAGTTCTGTCAAATCAAAAAACTAATAAATTATTTATTTTTATTTTTCAATTAAGTTGAATATTACATTACATTGGACTTGCCTAGGAATCATTTGCTATACTTGTATATTGTTTATATATTTCATTTGTTTGAATAACATTATAAATTATTATTTTTCAGAAATATATGGATTCAGCGATCAATTTCTTACACGCAAAATGAAACTAAAGCCCAGCATAAAAAACTATATACATATAAAACAAAAAAAAAAAATTAAAAAACACCCAAAAAATAGTATACACAAAATAAATTAATACAAGTAAAACCAACAAAAAAAAAATTTAAAAAAAAACCAAAAAAAAGTAACAAAAAAATTGAAATACTTTAGAGCTGAAATTGAAATAGATTTATATATATATACAAAACAGTGACTATATATATACATACATATATGGTTATTCATACTAAATAAATAAATGCAGTTCTTAAATAATACAAATGAAAAAAAGAAACCCAAATAAATATAAATAAATTAAACACAAAAAAAAATGCAAAATGAAAATGAAAAATTTTTTGCCAAAATATCTATATAAATATATATACACATATATATTTATAAAGCAAACAATATGCATTGATATTGATAGTTTTGTTAATAACAACAACAACAACTGCACACACACACAGACACACATACTCACTCACATACGCATACACACACACACTTGAGACAAAAACTGACTGGTAAGAGACCAAAATTATCTGGGTTTTCAATAAAAATGAAATAATAATAAATAAAGCAGAATGTAAAAAAACACAAAAAAATAAAAAGGAAACCAAAAAAAAAAAGGAAATCTAAAATAAACACAAAAATCAGAGTAACCATTTTTATAGAACATGTAAAAATTGGTCACGGGAATTTATTAAAATTTAAAAGAAAAAACATACAATATGAAAAATAAAATCAACACATGCTGCTAGAAAAAAGATAAATTATATAAAAAAAAGAAGAAAAACGAAAAAACACATATATAAATATATATAAATTTAGCACGAGAGAAATGAGAAAAAACTATCAAAACTGAAACTGTTAATTGGATAATGACAAAACAAAATAATGCATATGAGTTAAAGGCAGTTAAGGCCAAGTTAATGATGGAGCGTTAAATACAAATTTATATATATGTATATATATGTATGTATATATATATATATATATATATATGTATATGGTGGTATGTAGCTCTGCAACTTTTTAGCATTTAGTAATAAGCAAAATGGCAAAGGATTATATTATATTATATTAAATTATATTATATTATATAATACATAAACATATTTATGTATATACATATATGTATATGAATAAAAATTAACACAAAAATTCGAATTTAATTAATTGTAAGCAAATAAATGAATATAATTACAATTTAGCATTAGGTGAAAGAAGCAAGCGAAAACAAAATAAATAAACTAAAAATAAAATTAAAAATAAAAATATTATGCGATATGCTTTGAGAATTAAATTTAAGTCAAAATTTAAAGAACCACACAAGGTTTTTGCATAGGCTGCAACAACAAATATGCAACAAAAAGAAATCCAAAAGAAAACAAATATCATTTTTTACAATATGTAAATGAAAACCAAAAATAATAATTTAAAACAAATAATTAAAATATATTTGTTAGAATTTAACAAAAATGAAAATTTTGAAAGAAATTAAAGAAAACTAAAACCAAAATTTAACAAAACCAAAAAATACGCAAATTAAATGCTCTCATTTTTGTTGCCCTAAAAAAACTATGTTGGCAAATAGTTTTTTTTTTTCAATTTTGAAACATAATTATTGTTCAGGCAAAAGCACATATTTATTTATTTTGTATTGTACTGTAATAAAAACAAAAATCGTTAATGATTTTATAGCATTAAATACTTAAAAAAAAATTAAATCAAACAACAAACTTTACACTTAAACTTAGCTGCTTGCAACAAAAACAAATACAGGTACTTACAAATATACATGCATATATAAGTATATATATTTATATACCGTATACATATATGTATATATAAAATAATAATAATGAACAAACAAAACATATACATACATATGCATATGCATATACATACATACATATAGATATACATATATATTTGAGCAAAGGTAAAAGCTACAAAAAACAAACATTTTGCCAAAAAAGTATATATATATATATATGTGTATGTATGTAAGTATATACCCACACCTTTTTAAATATGTGAATATATGAATATATACATATATATTCAGACAATATATATGTATTTCATTAAAACATCTAAACGATTTGGCCAGTCATTTTCACAAGCTCCCATACAAACTGATAACTAAGAAAACTATCTACGAGTATATAGAAAAAAGAAATAGATACAATGATGAAGTTGACCATAGCGCGCCCGTAGCCCAAACAATAATAGCAACACACACGCACACATTGTCACACGATATAAACAATTAACATATAACTTTAAAATGCATAAATTATTATTGATGATATATAGAAACTAAACTAAATTTAGCATTTTTTATATAAAGGCAAACAAATTTTTAGCGAAACTAGAAAATTTAACACTAAAGTTTTTATAATTGCCTTTTATTTAAAGCGACATAGCTGCACACACACACACACACACACACACACTCACACATCGATAATCACACACACAGGCACACCTACAAACACAAGCAAGTATAATTACATATTTAAAAAAAATATATATACATACATAAATTTTTAAACCATACTCTAACATTTACTCAACTGCAATCTGTTGCATAAATCATTTAAAAAAGAATTTGTCTTTGAAGGTTAGCAAAACAAAACAAAACAAAACAAAAACAAAGAAAAACAATTTAAAAAAATAATTAAGATCTGTACAAAACAAAACAAAAGATAAAAGATTGTCAAATCTACAGCTAAATATGCCAAAAATGAGGAGTACATTAAAACAAAAATTAATAATACAAATTAACAATTATTTAGAGTTTGTAAAGTGAAGGAGAAACAAAAATAAAATAATTAAGTAAAAATTATTAAGCAAACAACTACGTTAGCGCCTAGTCCGTGGGTTTGCAACACAACTTGCGACACATATTTGATACTAATGATAAAAACAAAACCAAACAAAACAAACAAACAATTAATTATTAAATAATAAATATATATATATTAAAATATATAAGAATATTAAGCATTAAAGAAATTGTTATCAAAGTTAAAGTTACTTTTGTTACCAGTGCAATATTAGTTTTCCCTTTTTATTTAGTTTTTGCCTTTTTTTTTGTTTTGGTTTTGTTGTTTTGTGCAATTTTACTTAACTTATCAGCAAATAGTTTATGTTCTTTAAGACCCGCTCCCAAAAGAAATAGAAGAAAAATTAAAACGAAAAACATTAAAAATATGGGAAAAGAGCTTGTCACAGATTTAAGCGACAGCATTAAGAAACTTGCAGTTTTTCCAACCCTTCCCTCCATTTGCATCTCCATCTCTCCTACCAAGGAGAGTAGTAGCTGAAGTAAAGCCATGTGGCGTAGCTTTCAGATACAATTGCAAGTTGCAGCAGTTGCTACAATAATTCCTATTTATTTCATTATACTACAATATATATTGATTTGTTTGATCAAATGTTAAGTGTAATATCTTGTAAATATATATGAAACATGATGGCGGATGAAAGTCCCCCCCTCCCAAAAGATAAACGATGTAGTATGCAGAAATCGCATAATATACGCAAATAACTAACATACATATAACTACAAGCATACATGCAAACAAGTATATACATACATACATTCAATAATTACATACATGCATACATAATTATCTATATTTATATATGCAAAATTATCAATTGATTTTAGCGACTATTTAGTAGTTGAGAAAGCCCCAATTTCGACAGCTTCAAAATGCTAATCTAGATTTTAACTAGAGCCACATCATATTATTCACAAATACATATATATACACACACACACAAGTACATACACACACACTCACTATATGTATTTACGATCTTGTACGAATCGATCTAGTCAAATTCAAGTTAATTATTGCATAAAACTAAAACTTTAAACAAAGTCAAACTATTGAGATAATAATAAATTATTATTATTACTATTATGTATTATTATTATAATTATTATTATAATTATAGTTATGATTTTTTGTATTAAAAATACGAACAAGTATTTTATCTAAAACATATACATACATATATAAAATTATAATTATTATTATCATTATTATTATTATTCTATGCTATTATACAACACGTTTTAGACTATATACACAAGATTAAGCATGAATGAAAACCAAAACAAAAACAAAAAAACTTAGTGCAAAAAACTGATTTTGGCAAAATTATGCAAATTATATATATGCAAAAAAACAAACAAAAATTAAAATTTGATTGAAAAAAAAACAAAAACAAAAACAATTCAAATACTAAAACTTAAATTATCATACATATTATTATTATTATTTCTAATGCATAACACAATAAACTAAACCAAAATGAAACAGAATTAATAAAAGCGATCAACAAATTGATAAATACAAAATACCAAAAAGAAAAAAAAACATTGTTTCATTTTTATTACAATTATTTAATTTTTAATTGTGAAGACGTTGTGGCTTGTTAATTGGCTGAGCTTTGAGCAATGATACACGGACCTAACATACAGACCAACGTACTGAAATTTGGCAAACTATTTTACATCCATATCATTTCGTATAAACATTAATTAATTTTATTATTTCCACGCAATAAATTATTGAATAGAAAAACAAAAACTATTTAAAAATAAACATAAAAAGGCTGTGACTTGAACGTTAAAAAGTAAAAAACCAAAAATCAAATAAAGTCTTACACATTTTTTTTCGGCCTATGTTAAGTCAATTGTTTTTTGTTTTTATCTTTTAATTTGTTGCTAAATATGAAGTAAAAATAAACAAAATTGCATTTTAATTTTGAAACGCGGTGATAACATGCAACCAAAAAGCCAAATCAAAATTAATGCATACAAGAAGTTACATAAATGAACAAAATAATCAATTAAAATAAATACAAGTACGAGTATATGAAAAATATAAAATAAAATAAAAATTAATAATTAATATCCTAAACAATGAGCGGTTATTTTGAAATTTGAAATAAAATGTGATGCGAAACGTTAAATAAAAATAAAAAAAATGTCGAATTGAAATTATTAAAAAATTTAACAAAACGAGAGAAACAAAATAACAATTGTACCTTGAGCATATGACGTTAAATTCGAACTAAAAAGAACACACAAAATTGCTAGGCAGAATCTTCTTCTATTATACAAAATAAAAATAATAATAATTAAAGAATCGCCAGGTTTCGCCTCCTATGATGAACGATGTCGGCAACCAAAAGATTTCAAAATATTGGCAATTTGCAAAATTTTGCCAAAATACAGTTTAGTGCTCAATTTTTCAATTGATCAAATTGATTTAATACCAAAATCGCGTTCTCACATATAAAATTAACTTCAAAATACAAAGCACATCATATCAAAAACAACGCGTATATCGTAGAAATTTAAATATTAATATTTGCCATCTTGTTTATTTAATTTCTGTTATTCTTTTGTTAAATATTATATTTATAATAATAACTCTCTAAAGTTAGGCATTTCTTGAAATTGATGATATTACTTGTAATATCATAGCTTAGCGGGAGATATACATACAATACAATACTATATGGTATATACATACTACAAATATATCTTGGATTCTACAAAATTCTGTAGCATATCGCATATTTGTTATTGATTTGCTTAATTTGAGTTAATAATTATAATTATGCGATTTTCAAATGAATTCACACTAAAATGCAAAATTAAACCTAATATTAAGCATTAAGCATTGTATATTTACGAAAAGAAAATAAAGTCTCTTATCGATGATCGTTCCTTAAACTTAAATCGTAAGATTAACATGAATAATATTTATATAGTATATATATACATATGTGTATATATGTATGTATATATATACATATAGTGGCTACGCTATGATACATACATTTAGTCCTATGCATAAAGTATTTTTATTATGATGGCATTCTTATAGAATGTTTATAATTTATAGAAAATACCTATACATAAAGCAGAACTAACTAACTAACTAACTTATTAATTAAATAATTACTCTATGCTAGTGGATAAACGGCTAGACAAAGTAGTGAATGAAGCTTACAACAACAACAACAACAAACAACATTAACACAACAACAAACAACAAATAACAAGAAAAACAAAAACCAAAAAAAACACATGAGTCCAAGTTTAGAACTTA
>JBAMCR010000720.1:0-11907 GCA_037075045.1 Mulgravea parasiatica
TATATATATATATATATGTACGATTCTATAGTGATTTTTTATCAATTATATTTGATGAATTTCGTGTATTTTTTCAAGTATTTCAAGCATTTCATCGAATTGTCGAGGACTTCTATAATAATCTATAATATACTCATGAGTATGTAGCATACATTTGAGAGCAGCGTGTCGTAAATGTGTTCTTCACGTTAAGAATGGCAGCAGCGAGAGGGAGAGGCAATGACAGAGACAGAGCGAGAGAGAGAGAGAGTGTGAGAAGTGCGAGAGTTGAGCGTGTGCAGGCACTTTGACCAGACACTGGCCAGCCCGAAAGTAAAGCTCATTCGGATCCTGCGGCGAGCCACAAACGAAAGTTGCTCTCGAATGCCGGGGGGGTGGTGTGGGGAAAGGGGATTCCGAGGATTCACAAGAAAGGAAGTGGGCGTGTGTGTTAAGTGGGCGGTTGGTTGAAGTCCATTAACAAGACACAAGTTGAAGAGCATCATGCTGTTTCCGGTGATTTTGTGCTCGTTTCGGCAATCAAAAAAAAAACGAAAAAGAAAAAGAAAAAAAAAACACATGTTATTTATATATCCGTCGCGCATATCCTTAAAAATATCCTGCCCGGACGCTACCGCCGCCGCCGCGGGGTTGCCTGATTAAATTCACGTGTCGTCTCAATTGTTTTTTTTTTTTTGTTTTTTGTTTTTGTACTCCTATTGGAATTTTTTGGCGAGAGTTTTACATGATTTGCCACCACCAAAAACAAGGATAAAATGCGCTCCGGGCGCATCTTTAGGGCCATTCTCTCAGCAAGGATTCAATATATTTCTATATACCCTGCTTCTCATGGCGAGCTTTATGCATTTCGTATGAGACTTGTAATGCACAGATACAAAAATAAGAATTCTATCTGATCAAATAATGAACAAAAAAAAAAAATGCCAAACTTAAAATTAAAATAAAAATTCTTAACAGGAAAAATAGAAAATAGAAATTAAAAATTTATTTATAAGATGAAATAATAAAATATTTGAAAGACGTTTTCAACTTTCTAAAAATTTGGCACAAAAAGTTATATTGTATTGGTAAGGACATATGAAATTCGGTGTCCTTTTGTTTTGGTTTCAAAGTTGTAAAAATTATTATGCTTTTTTTTAACGTATTTTTTTATTTTTTTTGTATTTTTTTTAACCCCCAAAATGCTTTTGACTTTTATTCTATTTATATGTGAGAGCCACAAACCGAAGATGAACGCGACATGTGAATGATGATTCAATTATGCACGTGTGTGCAAGTATATATATATGTATATGTACACACACACACACAAACGCACGCATATGAGTATGTATGTATATTTATAGAGCGTCTCAAGTGAGTTCTTTTATTTTTTCTGATGAAAAGTCACGTCGTATCAATTTGCGGCACAAATTGCCATTTAATAGGCACTTGAACTGCGAGATTTGTGCGAACCAAAAAAAAAAAGAACAAGAAAATAACGAAAAAAAAAAAATAAATACAATAAAAAATATATAACCAAAATTGTGCCATCAATTTCAATTTATTTTTTAAGAAAAAATAACAAGAAAAATATAATTTTTTCAATACATATTATATTTCACCTATGACATACATTTTCTTGAAAAGCAACTCAGAAAAAAGAATCTTTAATTTACAAAATAAAATACAAAAAATTAAACATGGAGAAATTTATAAATCTGTTATCAAGCTAATTTTTTTTTAATATTTATTAATCAATAAATAATATTTGACAGTAATAATCATATATTATTTATACTAACCATTGTCCAAAATAAATTTAATTTAATTACTATAAATATACACGTAGGTCTTTAAAAAAATGTTGATTAACTTTTTAATTTTAATTTTTAATTACAAATGTGATAATAATTAAATTGCTAAAAAAAAATAAAATAAAATAATTTTTGTGTAGATATTTTACTTTGTAAATTTTATGGTTTAGCTTATTTAAATTTGGAATATTTATTATAAAAATTCAAAGTTACAAAAATCTATTAAAATATTAATGTTTTTAAAATGTAAAATGTTTATTATTTTCCTTTTGTCACAGAATAATTTAATTCCATTTACGGGCATTAATTTTAAAACACATAAATTATAATAATAATGTGAAACTGTTTTTTTTAAGTTTTAAAAACCAATTTTTAATAGTTTTTCAAATGTATTAAATTCTTTTAAGTTTTGAATATTAACAAAATTAATGCAAATAAATTAAATAAAAATGAATTTGCATCCACATACACATATGTAGGTACATATATGTGTAACATAAACATATATATTTAAGATAACCTCACTTTTATGTTGTTTTTTTTTTTTTGTCATCTTTATCTTTGGCCTGAGCCGCGTTTTGTGGCAGATTTGTTTAATTGTTAATTGTCTCACAGCGGCCAATTAGCCGCCACTTTACATGTGCACACAAACAACCCCTGCACACATACATGCACACACACATACACATATAGATATACGCTCGTTTTGCCGAAACCGCTAACAATTGGCCCAAAGGCATTTAAAATCTCACACCTCGCCACAATTAGAAAACGACAAGAAAACTTTTAGCAACAAATTGGTGAGAGCTGTTGGGGTTGTTTGCGAGGGGGAGGGGGTATGGGGGGGGGGGGGTGCAACACAGTAGTCAAAGCAACAAACGCTTAGGGCAATAATTTTATTTCTTTTTTTCGTCGTTGTTGTTGTGTTGGCATAACTTGCGCTCAAGCAATTTGTCACGTACAACAACTTTTGATTGTTTAGCCTCAAATGAAGCACACAACACAACACAATGACACAAATACACATACAAATACAAATGCCTGAGCATCGACTGAGAGTTACCCTATTTCCCACAAAAGTATGCTACACTTTTCACAATTTATTTATTTTTATTACTCTCTTCTTTTTCTTTGCCAAAATTAAATAAATCTCAATTAAATTTTGTTTTATTTTGTGGTTGAGCCACATTAATGAGCATACCCCTTACGCATTAATATAGGGTATCGAAAAGCCTTAGGTGCTCAGTTTTATTTGTATGTCCTGTATTCTGTGTGCTCTGAATGTATGTGTGTGTGTGTGTGTGTGTGTCTGTGTGTGTGTGACTGTTTGAATCTTGTATTCTAATTATGCATGACATTAAATAAAGTTTAGCTCAACAATTACAACTATTTAGTAGCTAATTGTTTTGCCCATGCGTGTGTTAGTGCGCGCGTGCTTGTATGTACGTACCACATACATATACACACATATGCATGTGTGTGTGTATAATGAATATACGATGTGTTTCTATAACAATTTTAGTTAATGTTTCTTTTTATTAACAATAATATCATATATTGTTTGAACCTTTTTTTTAACATCTAACAATTTTCTTATACCCTGCAAAACATGTAAACAGGGTAAGATTGAGCAGAGCAAGTGTATGTGACACGTATACAATATATGTATGTATATGAGTAGCCTACAAATTTATTGTGTTGATCGAGCCAGCTCCATGGCTGTCCGTCTGTCTGTCTATCTGTGGGCGCTGCATGCATCCCATACATAAGGTGCGTTTCATAATCATAAGACAACCCCATATTTTCCCACATATTTTTCCTCATATTTTCACCCATATTTTCCCCCATATTTTCCCCCATATTTGCCCCATATTTCTATAATGCCGTGGTTCGCACGATCTCTCGACTTAGACGACGGGAATATCTGACGCTAGTCTAAATGCAATCTTTTCTCAATAATTGTTTAAACTATTTTGTTGATTATAAATTTCTGATATTATATCGATAATTGTTAATAATACTAATTGATAATTGTTGTTTAAATACTTTTAGTATAAGCAAGCAGACATTGTTAAAGTTATTTCTTTTAGTTAACTGTTTTATACATACATTTATATAAACTGAATATAAAAAAATAATAATTAATAAATGTATAGTATGTATCAGATTTATTGAACATTTTAAAATTGTAAAAGACACACATACAATACAAATACATGCATGTATATGTGTGTGTTTGTAAATATGACAGACAAACAAAAAATTGTTTATTCTGAATATATATTTAAAATGCATACATACACACATATTTATACATACATATACGTTTTTAGGAATTAGTAAAATTATTTAAAAACAAACAATAATTAAAATCTATTTTATAACTGAAATCAATTTAGATGAAATTGGTCGGAAAATGTTTTCTATATTTCGCGCTCATTTTTAATACAAAAGGATATTTCCTTTTTTTTATTTAAAGCATTGTTTTCTAACTGACAAATTTTAAATAATTTATTTTTACAATAATTTTACTTATTTGTTTTTTATTAAATGCATTCTGTATTTTGTTTTGGATTGAAGATCAAAAAATATATTGAAAAATATTATGATGTCAGATATGAGAGCAAGGATCAGTTTTATCTTTCTTTCGTTTTTTTATCGTTATTCCATTACCTACCGGAATCTGTTTGTCGACGATTGATAAGGTCTCCCAATAGATCGCGTATCAGAAATGATTTTGAACTTTGCATATTTGAAGAAGAAGAATTTGTTTTTGTGATTTTCGAAAAAAATTTGATAAATTTTTCTATTTTGAATGCTTAACAATTTTTGGATTTTCGATATAAATATTTTAGTTTTTTCGGGCACATTGCACTTGAGAGAGGAAAAAAACAAAAAAAGTTTTTATTTATTTATGCCGCCGGTAAAAAAAAATTGAAGAAAATAACACTAACAACTTTTAGCAGATTATTGTAAATTTTTGCGTTGTGCATAAACAACAAAAAAAAAATGTATTTATTTAAATTTTTTTATTAATTTAGGTTATTTTTGATTGTTTTTTTTTTTGTTTGTTTGTTGTGTTTTATGTTTTTATATATTTTAGTTTAATTTAATTGAATCGCGTTTGACGCTGGCAGCTGAACCGTTAAGCGCAAAGTCAAATGAACAACTGAACGAACGTTTATTAATCCTTTTAGCGCAGCGCCAGGACTCGCATACACATACACACGGACGCACGCACACCAACATACATACATGGAAAGAAAGAGGGGAGAGAGAAAAACGGAAGTGCATTACACGATTTGTTGCTGTAAACGCGACAGTTTAACATGCACAGTTGGTATAATCCCAAAACACTCCCCCTCACCCACCCTTCCCCCGTAGCACCACAGGCACTCGCCCGATTTCTCCATCTCCATTTCCATTTCTCCTTCGTTGTCTTCCTCTTCATTTTCTTCTTGTGCAGTTAACTTCGCATTTAGCTCTGATTTAATCAAACAAACAACATGCGACAAAAGCATGCCATCTCGCTTGCACACAGCATACGCGCGCCTGTATGTGTGCATGTGTTTAATATTTTATATAAACGCAACTTCCGTTACGGCGTTAGCCATTTTGTATTTGCAGCCGCACAGCTAGTCATCTCGCTCGCACAGTGGCGAGAGCTGCTCGCCGATTGGTCAATTGGCGGCACGCTGCTCACCCTGGCCAGAAAACAACCCTGTCCGTCTGCCGCACATTGTCCGTCTGTCTGTCAATGTTGCCACATCAGTTTTGCATTTGCCGACGCTGCTGCCAGTTGCCAACGTCAGCGTCAACGTCAACGTCACCGTCAGCGTACGCAGCGCTTTTGTCGGCAAAATATTATTATAATAAAAAAAAAACAAATCAAAAATAATTTCTCATTATTGCCGTCGGCATCAGCATCGGCTGGTAAGTTAATAGCGATAACGATATCGATTAACAAGTCGCTTTAGAATAATCGAAACAAATACTTTATGCTGACTTGTCACTAAAACTAAATAAATAAAACTAAATAATAATAAAAATAAAAAATAATAACAATGCCTCCTTTTCAATCTAAATTTATATGCGTTTATTTGAGTGCAAAATATTTATTAAAATTCTCAATTAATCTCAAATCCAAATTAAGATTTTTTAACCATAAACAAATCTTCTTTTCGACTTATTTCGTAAAACTTTTTACTTTTTCCAATTGCGGTTCCTTTTTTTTTTTTGATTTTAAAATGTTTCAAAACTGTATTTAAATTTTAAATAAATAAATCAACATTTGTTTATTTTTTATAAGTGAAGCGATTTTAATTATTTTATTTGAATTTAAATAAATTGTGCTAAATTAAATTTGCAGTAAACACAATATTTTACGAGTTTATTTATAAAAAAAATTATACATTTTTTACTAATTCCAATTACAAAGTTCATAAAGGTTTTTTGTCTTTTGTTTTAAAATAAAACACCTTAAGTTTTATTATTATTATTTTAATTTATTTACCATTTCCACTTAACTTTTAACATGTATTTTTGTAAATATTTATAAAATTTGTAGAAATTCGAATAAAAACTCTTATAAAATTATTGTTTGGAAAAGGTTGTGAAATATGCAAGAAACGGTAAATAAAAGAAATTATTTAAAATATACAAAAAGAAGAATTAACAATTCTTTAGAAGCTTAAAATTAATATAAAATAAATACAGTGGCAGTTTTGTTAAGAAACATGAAGGAAATAAAATGTCTCGATAAACATTTTTCAAGTTTTTAAAAAGTTTCAAATTACACCAAAAAAAAAAAAACGTATAGATTATAAATTATTTGTATATTTAGCTTAAGTCGAACAGCTGCTTTAAAAGAAAAACAATGTGCAGCTCTTGGAATAGCGAATCGGCGGGGAATGTTGATGAAATAAATATTCGGAATTGAAACTCAAGATATTACATTTGTTATTATTAAACATACAATAGATGCAACATACATAACTGTATTATTTCATTATTCTGTTAGCAGCTTTATTGATCAAGCGAACAGGAGGAAGACTCGTTGATTTTTTTTTTTTTTTTAGGGCACAAAATAAAAAATACCCTATATTTGCTTAACAATTTATTGACATTAATAATATAATATATGATTATTATGGTTTTATTTTATTGTATAATTTTTTTATAATTTAAAAATGTATTTGTGGGCAATTAGTTTATAGTTTCAATTGAATTTGTTTAATGAAATTCATACAAAATATCCTTGCTGTCATGTATTTGATTGCTGTTTATTCTCAATTAATGTAAAATTGATAATATTGAAGAATATATATCAAGAATATATATTATAATATATTTTTTTTAAATTTCGATAATTTGTTTATTAGCTATCCGTTTTGGCTGAGTAAATTTTAGGCCAAAAATTAACTGCGGCAAGAATAACTTTTTTTTAACACGACTTGTCGTATTTCTGTATGTATCATATATTGTTTAATATTATGTATATGCTAGTATATAGTATATTTAAATATTTTTGTGTGTGTGTTTTTTTTTATTTAAAGTTTAACTTTAAGATTTTGTACAAAATTTCAATTACTCTTATAACTCAATGCAATATTATTATGAATCAATTTTATTGGCTTTTGCCGGATCGAAATCTTCTAATGCCGTAATTGTAGCGCCCAATAAATGTATGGAGCCCGTTACAAGTACGTCCAATTGCACATCCGGCGGATACTTTTGGCGCATCGCAACGAACGCATCCCAAACCGTATTATAGAGCTTACTTCGGTTCTTCTCCTTGTGCTGATTGCACAAAGTCTGCCACGCATCGGCTATGCTCTGCGAGCGACTACGTTGCACATCGGCACTATTATAGGGCATCAGCTGATTCGGATCGAACGGCTGCTCATTGGCCAAATTCGGTACAAAGCATATCATATTAAATTTACCCCTTTCACAGAATACCTGAAGTATACCCCGCGTATCCGAATCGCCAGTCCGATTGAATACCAAAATCTTTGGATTTTTTGGCCTGCAAACAAAATACAAAAGGATAATGAATAAATAAACATAAGATTGTTAATTAATATATATGCAAACATACATATTTACTTATCAGATTATGTATATGTATGTATGTATTTGACTTACGTTTCCTCGACACTCTGCGTAAACCAATCATAGCAGATATTTATGCTCTCGACCGTATGCGCCCCATCAAGATGTAATCGCATATTCTTGTAGACGACCAATTGGCAGCGACCTGGCCAATGGGTATTGGCAATACCCTGTAATACTTCTTTCGTGATCATTGGCTCATTGACTCTAAAATCGCGATGGAGCGGGCCATCTGTCTTCCGCAGCCAGTCATAGGCCAATTGTATGGACAATGCGGCATTGAGACGGACATAATTATTGCTACTATTGTAAAAATCCAATAGATTATTGCAGCGAAAATAGTCCTTCGTGTCACGAACTCTGATTACGGCAGCATCACGTTCCGCTGCCCGTGAATAAATCACATTTAGGCATTCCGGCTGATGGACATGCGTGTAAACATGTGAATTTTGCTTGATGATGCCAGCCTTTTGCCAGGCAATTTCCTCGATGGTATTACCCAATAGGACCGTATGCTCCAAGGCCAAAGATGTTATGCCAATGGTTGGTGCCCTGGGCACGATATTCGTACAATCCAATTCACCACCGATGCCCACCTCAAGGATGGCAACATCTACACGCTCCGCGAGGAATATGTGAAAGCTGAGTATCGTGAGGAACATAAAAAATCCGGGCCAATCCTCATCAGATTCCTGTTGTGCGCTGTAACACTTGTGCAGCTTCCAAAAATGTTCTGTGAATTTCTGTTTATCAACCGGCAAACCATTTATCCGTATACGTTCATTGGTTGACAAAATATGCGGCGAACTAAAGAAACCCGTACGTGCACCATGCTGCCGCAATATGGACTCGGCTAGAGCACAAGTTGAACCCTGCCACAAAAAAAAAAAACAAAAAACAATAAACAAAAAATAATAATTAATAATTAATAAAATGAAATGAAAAACATAAAAACCAAAAAAAAATAAATGTATATATACATTAAATATTATAAAGAAAACAACATACAAAAAATAATAAAATTGAAACTAGAAAAAATATTTTAATATAAACAAATTAGTTAACAAACAAAACAAAGAAAAAGATTAAAAATTGTCAAAATTCATACGTATGCATATACATATTTATAAATTATATTTATATTTATATTTATTTATTTATTTTTTTTAATGCTGAGGGGTCAATAGTTGAACCAACATATTTTTCATCGTATGATATGAAATCGGAAGGTAATGCCAACTATTCAGTTGAAATGTTGTGGCTAAACAGCAAGAAAATGCTGCAATATACTATAGTTGTTCTATATAATATATATAGTATATATCGTAAATATGAACAATAGAGATTCATAAACGAATCCTGCACTCTCTCTTACTTTGTCTCGCTATTTCACAATCATACGATTCTTGTTAAAAATATAAAATTATGTTAATATGATGATTTTTTTTTAATGTTACATACACTTGCATATACATCACATCTATCATACCCATTCTCACGCATTTTTAAGGGGTATACAACACATCATCCATATGGAGATACCAATTGATGATGACCGAAGCTCAATATAACATACTAACCAAATGCAATACATACATTTATGTGTGTATGTACATACATACATATGATTAAAAAAGAAAAAAAACAAACAGAAAACAAAAAACAAAAAAACATAAAAATACGCTTAGGCTTATCTCTTATCAGTTTGGTGAGCGTTGAGAGTCTCATCGATCGATTCGTGTAGGTGCAGCCACAGCTTATAATATAAGCTCTAGCTAAAAACAACACCGAATACCCTGTATACCCTATAAACATTTTCCAACACAAATTTATTTGTAACTTTGTATGTATGTTAGTATTGTTCTTTGTTTTCATTTCAGCTCTTTGTAATTTGAAACACTCACAGCGAAAATGGAAAATTTGAGACACTTATGGTATGCCATGTATCCAAGTTCGTAGAAATTTAATGTACATATACATATACACATACACATACATATACACATACACATACGTACATGTTACCCCCAACTACAGCACACAACAATTAACAATTAAAATAATTATGTTTATTTTTTATTAAATAAACCGTAAAATGAATGTTTTTCAAAAAATTGCAATGAACAAAATAAATAAAAAATTAATAAATTTATATTACAATTAAAAAATCTATTAACATATGAAAACAATTAAAATTAAATATTTTTGTTTAATATGTATTATTTTAAATAATTATTCCAATAACTACAAGAATGTAAGGATCTTGTAAAAAATTTTTGTTGTTTGCTCTCTTTATTAAGTGCAAGATTTAATGTATTTAATATAAATCTATTTAACCGTTATAAAAAACATTTAACAGTTGCCATTAGTATCAAAATTAATAATTTCAAATTTTTTTTTTTTTTTGATAAACATTAATGTGATATTGTGCTTAAGGTTGCATTAAGTTTAAATAAATAAATTTAAATAAATTTTATCAAATTGATTCTATTTAATTTACTCTATTGAATTAACTCGATCAAATTGATTTTATCCATTATTTTCTATCAAATTATCACTAAAAAATTTGAAAATTTTTTCAAAGATTTGTACTTTACGAAATTTACTTAATCAAGTTCTTTGTAGATCGATCCTTATACTATAATATAATATATACTTAGCTCACCTTGCCCTTGGTACCGGAAACATGTATAATCGATAACTCTTTCAATTTCGATACCGGAAGGCCACTACGCTCAATATATTTTTCGGTATCAACCATGGTATTTAATTTAAGATCCGAAACGCATACACGAATTGTTTCTTTATTTGATTGCAATTTTGATAGTTCTTTAATGGCTTCCTGAAATTTTATTATTAAGAATATTAATTAATAATATTATTGTAATTGTTAGTTATTATTATTATTATTATTATTATTATTATTATTATTATTATTATTATTATTATTATTATTATAAATTGCATTCGTAATAATTAAATTCACTCACATTAAATGCGCAATTTATTTCCTCCTCATTTTGGGGCTTTACTTTTCCACCTTTTGGATAGAAGACCATGTCTTCGAGTGTGCGTTCATTCTCAACGGTATTCGATTTGCAATAACTGTTCTGTGACTCAGTTGATGATTTTTCCGTTGTGTCCCCCGTATGTGATGGCACTTTGGATGATGCTCCACGGATAATTGGCTCATCCATCATGCGCAGGCTCGAGAATACTATTCGCACGTCTGAACACAAACTGTTACTTTTACGTACTGAATGCAGTAATCTCCGGCTAAACATTTTATAGATATTGTGTCGTGTTTTTTTTTTTTATTCTCTTTGAATAAAATTGTTTATATCGCTCGGGTGGAGAGTCTTACTGTAGTACTCTCTGTCTCTCTATTTTCCACTCGATCTCTTCTCTCTCTTTCTCTCTCTCTTTCTCTCTCTCTTTCTACCTCTCCATCAAATTTGTTTAGCAGAGATTACTACAAAAACCAAAAAAAAAATAAATATTACGTATATAGGTACATACATATATAAAATCATAGATAAAGCTAATTGACACATTAATGATATACAACCAACATCAAGACTAATAATAATAAAACGCTAGTGAAGTGCGTGGCCTGTGTAACCCGCAGGTATTGCTAATTTTAATCTGTTGATAAGATTAGCTAATAACTAATATTATGCATAAATATATAAGTATACATATTCATATATGCGCACGCTTTTAATTTCACATTTCAATTCCTAACCGAAAAATACTAACAAGATAACGGTCAGCAGAAAAGGCGCAAGTTGAACAAATTGTATTTTTATCGTTTTATCGGTAGCTTAAAGATACGATATCAGACAGGTGGCAGCACTGATGCCCTTTTTGGATCACCTATGCGCGCAAGTACATATTGTTATGGTCGGCTATCGATAGTCAAATATCGAACCACCGTAACAGCACCATCCCTATACCCTGGAAAGAGAAGGAAGATATAAAAATCAGCCAATAATAA
>JBAMCR010000721.1:0-11901 GCA_037075045.1 Mulgravea parasiatica
TTTTTTTGTTTTTGGTTTTTTTTGTGGTTTGCTTTGGGTTGGTTGGTTTTTGTGGGTGAGCTTTCTCCCCCCCCCCCCCCTCTCTCTCTCTATCTCTCTATCTCTCTCTCTCTCTCTCTCTCTTTCACTCGAGAGATGCCTCTCATTGAGGATTCGCAATCCCTCCAAGCCAGAAAGCCCATTGATCTCTTGCAGCGGTTGCATGATCCATCGCAAGACAAGGAGATCGCATGCAAAAGCTGCAGACGTTGTGGGCGAATGGGTTGCTGATTGATGGTTTCGTGGATTGACGGGTGATGGAAGCTTGTTTCTTGTTTTGACTTTGTATGTAACTTGTGAATTTTCGAAAGGATTTCTCTTCGACATTAAACATTAAATGGTGCTGCACATACATGATTGATGATTGATCAGGCAAGGCAATGATCTTGGCCGCAAGTTTAATAAATCAATCAATCATGGATTATTTTGTACTCTCTGCTAGTTATAGTTTGCAACCAAATTATTTCAAAGCCTCTGTGTCTGTGCATGCTGGCTTGTTTAAGATACATACCTCAGTTCAATCAATAAGTCAATCAATCAATCAATCAATCAGTTAGTAACTAAAGTATCTTGTTGTCCTTAGATTTTAAAATATTAGATAATTTTTTGTTATGAATCAATGCGTCAGTAAGTTAATCAATCAATCAGTCAATCAGTCAATCAATCAGTCAGTCAGTTAATGAAAGGGTTGTATTAAAATTTAATTGAATTATTGTGATATCTAAATTTATCAATCACTCAATCAATCAATCAATCAATCAATCTCTTACTTTCCACAGCTGTTTACTGGGCTGCCTGGCCATATTGATTGCCGGAGAGGAGCTAGCGGTTGAATCGAAGCAAGTGGCGGAAACGCAGCAAACGAATTCCGACTTTGAAACGTCGCACAAGGCGCCGGAGGCGAGCGACCTTGATGAGGGTTTTCATACGGCGCACAGGATCAGCGTGCGAGCCACCGATGCGGCTGACTACTCGATGAACCTGCTGGCGACCAAGGAGCGGCCCGAATTGAATCCCGTGCTCAGTGCGCTGATCAATGAGGATGTGATGAAGAGCATCGAGGCCAAGCGTGCCATCGAGGAGGAGGAACTGGCCGAGGTTCAACGCGAAATAGAGTTGGCCGCAGCCCAGTCGCAGGCACAGGCCCAGGTGCAGGTGCAGGTGCAGGAAGAGGGTGAGCTCGCCCAGAAATCTGGTGTGACAGAGCAGCCAACGCTGCAGCTGACGACACCGCTGACGGCGGCCAAAAAGATTGACAATCTGGAAGACGATATGGTAGTTGATCCACACGAGGAGTTCGTCAATCAAAACTTCGCCCTAGACGGAGCCGGCAGTGAGGTCAGCAAAAAGTCTCGCATCGAAATCAAAAAGGGACCCAATGGCCAGGACTACGAGTATGAGTACGTCTACTACTACGACGAGGATGACGACTCCGACAGCAATGCCAAATCAGCTGTAGCCGCACCAGCCGCCGTGGAGGCACCCGTCCAGCACCCAGCGGCGCCAGAGACGCGCGGCAAGACAAGATACTCAAACATTGATCGCAGCCCGGCGGCCACGCCAAGTGAGAACAGCTTGCAGAGCGGCAAGGCCAAGGGCCGCGCCAGCGACAACTCCGAGGATATCGAGGCGGAGCGCCTGCCTGTCAACACGCGTTTCCCCAGTCGCGGCAAGAACATCGAGGTGCCCCCAACTCCGGCGCTCGACTCACTGGAAACGGCCGCCGAGCGCAAGAAGATAAGCGTGAAGCGACCCAGCCTGGAACTAGTGGACAGCGAGACTTTCAACACGGACGAGAAGCAGCTGAAGGGCTCACGCAATGGCGACAAGGAGCTCAAGCCGGTGATTGCTGTGGAACAGGAGCAAGCAGCAGCTGCTGCTGCAGCCGCTGCCGCCGCCGCCGCTGCTGCAGCTAAGGATAAGCAGGAGGATCAACACGTTAACACGGCCAAGTCCGAGGCAGATGAGACTGAGCCGACGACACCATCAATGGAGAAGGCGGCCCTGGATCTCTATGCCATTCTGGCCAATGAGAAGCTCAACAATGAGCAAACCACCGGGATAGATGCGCTGGATGAGACCACTTTGAGCGCGGATACAGCCAGCACGGACGTGGACGACGGCAGTCTGACCACGCTGCAGGAAGAGCTCTCCTCGCCGATCACGACAACGACCAGCACCACCAGCACCACAACCACCACTACCACCGAGGCACCAACCACAACCACGACGACAACTACAACAGCGCCCACATCGCTCTTTGGCGGACGCCGCGCGGGACTGAGCAGCTTGGCGGGACGTAATCGGTTCAAGCTACGCGATGGTGCCGCCACTAGCACCACCAGCACTACCGAGACCACGCCCACAGAGACCACGAAGACGGGCAGAAGTAAGTCAGGAGTCAGGGGGAGCCGATACTTAAGGAGAGAGCTGACATTTGTCCTTTGTTTATATAATTGCAGATCGTTTCTCGCGCCCCTCAATCGGCGGACGATCTCGTCCAGGTGCGCGCACTACTGCCAGCCCCGAGCACGCTGCAGAGGCAGCTGTCGAGGAGGAGATTGCACCAGCCAAGGAGGTGAAGCCCGTCAGTTCCGGCTTCTCCCGTGGCAGACGTGCGTATAGGAATTCTATCCGAAAATTTCACTTGAAATAAAAATTTTATTTTCCTTTTTGTTGCAGCACGAAATCGCTTCAACTTGCGCGGCACCAGTACCACGTCAACAGAGAGGAGCGCCGCTGGGGAGGAGAGCGGCGATAGCTCATCGGATGCTCTGACCAGTACGACCGCGCGCAGTTCGTTGCGCAGTCGTCCCGGACTAAACCTGCGCAGTCGTAGCCGGACGACAACAACAAAGACGCCTTCAGCGGAAAATAGCGCCGGAAGTGATGATGCCGGCAGCGGCGCCAGTGGGGATGATAGCAAGGCGGCAGCGGCACCAGCAGCAGCAGCTGAGCCAGTGCGTCCATCCCGTTTCAATTTGCATCGCGCCGGCGGCAACAGGCTGCTGCCACGCGGCAAGCTGGGACGCGCTGGCGCCGGCGCCAGTGCTAGCACCGAGGCGCCCAAGGAGGCACCCGAGGATTCGGCTGCCGACAGCAGCCATCACAACGATGTGAAGGGCGCGGAGCTGGGCGACGCTAGTGAGGGCGCCGCTGTTGAGAAGACTGAGGAGAGCGATGCCCCTGCCGGCGGCAGCTCTGTCAATCACGCCGGACCCGTCTCCGGCTTAAATCGCCTCAAAAATCGTCCGCGCGTCAATGCGCTGCACAAGACTGATGCGGTCAAGCCAAAGGCAGCCGCAACCGGAGCGGCATTAGGATCAGGGGCAGCAGCTGCAACTGGAGCTGCAGCTGGAGCTGGAGCTGGAGCTACAGCGCCGCGTAAAATTAATCCGCTTCTGGCCAAACGGCGTCTGCATTTGGGCGGCGCCACATCAACTACAGAGACGCCAGCTGAGGATGAGCAGCAGCGATCGGCGTCCGATGCGTCCGACGAACAAGCTGGAAAGGATGACGGTGCTGCCTCTGCAGGCGCTGGCAACACGGATGAAGCTAACGACGGCGCTCCCAAATCGGAGCAAGAGACAACCGAAGCCGCTGAATCCACAACGAAGCAGCAGGCGCGCGGTCTCGGACTTCTCGGCCAACGTCGGCGATTGCCGCTGCGGAAGCCTGGCACCATACTGTAAAGAAACAGAGGAGGAAGAAGAAGAAGAAGGAGAAGAAGAAAAGAAGAAGAAGATGTAGAAGAAGATAAACAACAACTGTAATAACAACAACAACTGCAGCAACCGCAGCAATTATTAGATTCTCCCATTTCCTTTAGAGCAAGCGAAACCGATATTTACACGTTCCATTGCCACACGTTCCATATCTAAGACAGCCCATAGACATTCCATTTCACTTCTCTTGAACAGTAAAGACAGCTTTATGCGCGTTCCAAGTCTATTGGTTCCATGTGCGTGTGTTCCATTGCCACGTGTTCCTTGCCTACAATCTGCCAACAACTATGCTTGTTCCCCTATAATTTAAATAATGTCGTTCCATTCCAATCCGGTCCTTGCCTTTTAACCCCAACTTTAAGGGGATTCAAGTGCGACTTGAAGTTTCCTGTGTTTCCTTCCCATTCGTACTTGCCGAAAATATGTGCTCTCGCCTCTCTCTCCCACTGTCTCTGCCCCCCTCTCCACCACTCTGCTGTTTATTTCTTTGATTTCTTTGATTTCTTCTTCTTATTCTGTTTTATTGTAACTATTTCCCCGTAATTCTCTTCCTATTTCGTCTAATATGTACGATATATTGAATTTCTCTGGGATTCGTCCTATTCCTGCTTTACGCGTCTTTCTATCTATATCTCCATCTCCTTTGTTTTCTGTTCCTTTCTTTTCTGTTCGCCTGTTCTTATAACGGGATTAGCTTTTTACACATACTACAATAATTAAAATATTGAAATATTATTTAAGTCCCTTTGCGAAAAGTCACCAAAATGAGAAACGAAAAATAATACCAGAAAACAAAAAACAAAAAACAACACGATAAGTAAGAAGAAGAAGAAGAGGAAGAGAAAGAAGAAGAAGACAAAGATCAATATTAACATTAAAACTAAAAAGAAACTTAAGCTGAAATTTGATATAAATTGGGCAAGCCAGAGATTATAATGCTCACGATCTTGCAGAGCGAAAAGCAAGATATGATATAATAGATAGTACGTCTCTCTCACTCTCTCTATCACTCTCTCTCCCTCTCGTTCTCTTATTATTTTAATTTTTTTTTTGATACAATGTAAACAAACGACTTTTAATTATATATTTTTTTAAATCGAATAATAATAAAATAAAATAAAATAATTAAATAAATAAAAATGTTGTGTACTAAATATTTAAATTTGAGTAGAACATAACGGTACAATATTTCTATTTGTAAAAAAGTTGGCAGCACTCATTTCAATGACATTTTTGGAGAACACAAATACAAATTCTTGACCCTTGAACGTGAAATTGGAATTAAGATTGACCTAAGCTATTCATCCAATATTTCCGAATCATTTTCAAATATGTGTTATCGAAACAAAAACTGAGTTGGCAGCACGTTGGGAATTACTGTTAATTTATGTTTAAAACTTTGATAAACGCATTGAAAAATTGCTTGAAACAACATCTAACTATTTTACGGAGACAAGAGTTTTCCAGCTGCTTGCAAATCAACACGTGCTCCGTATTCATTGGAACTATGAGCGTTAGTTGCCTAAATACCTAGTATTCATACTAACACTCACACTCACACTCTCACTCACACTCACACTCACACTCACACTTATACTTGTACTTATACTTGTGATTTCATATGTAGGAAATGAAAACAAACAGCCGGCAATTTAGAAACCATAAACAAGAAACGCAATTGCCAAGCGAATTTCCCACTATTTCTGAATTGTTCAAGCACTCAAAACACTCACGAGAAACACTCAGATGGAGCACTCACTTCCTGATTCGCACTCAAATCGTGGGCAAAGCTCAAATATATTTACATGTGAGCGATTCTGCGCATTGCCGAATAATGTTGAGTGAATTTTGAACAAAGTGCTTAAGTTGTTGGACTCAAGAGCAAAAGTACCGTTACAATCTACAACACGTGCGAAAAGAAGAGGAAGAGCGCCAAGCCCCCACCCCCTCACACCTCCTTGTGTTGCAATTTTAACCCAATTCCTAAAACAAAAGACACAAACCGACTCCGGCAACTGATTGCCCGAATTCCCATTATTTTTTATTACGCACAGTGGGACAAGACTTGCAGTTTGTCATTTTGGATTAAATATATGAGAATTTAAATGTAAAAACAAAATAAATATAATAAATAGTTAAATAAATAATTGAATTGCAAAATGTAATCAATCAATTCCATCATTTATTTTTAATTCAATTAAATATTGTTCTTTCTGATTGATTATTTACAAAGAAAAAGTAAACAAAATGATTTTATTTTACGTTATTGCTTACGTCACAAGGTATAACGTAACGTAACGTAACGCAACGTAGCGTATCGTAACTGAATGTTATACTTGAAAATAAAGAAAAAATAGTTTATCAACATCAATCATAAAGTCATATATTTTTCTTACGTTCTGCTTACGTTAGTGACGTTAACGTAACGTAATATAAAAATGTTACCAGCTCGTATAAACGGAATTTGTGTCTTTTGTTTTTTGGTTTTTATTTATTTTTAAATTAGGCAAACAATGACGTAATGTTGGAACATTTGTTGCACATGGTTGTTACGTAACGTAACAGCTGAAGCTATGCAGAAAGAGAAAAAGCTAAAGACCGAGAGATAAAGAGAGAGAGAGAGAAAGAGACAAGTGTAGCAGTTGAATTAGAATCAAATGATGTCAAGACTTGCCTAGCATTGGCCTAACATACGCCTATTGCAATATTATTTATTTATTTATCTGGTTTTTAATATAACCCTCCACCTCCACCCACTCCTCAACCCACACCCACACCCACACCCACACACCGAGTTATTGGTGCCACCCTTTCCCCTTTGCGCCGGCAGCAGCTTTGCCAACGAGAGCAGCTGCCTATAAAAGCCAAATGTTAGTATCGTGTGGCAAACAGAAGCCGCAAAGTTCTTCAAACAGCTGCAAGATGCAGTGCCAGTGGATTATCAGTTTGATTGGATTAGCTATAATCATATCCAGCTGTGCCACAGCCAGAGGCCTCCTTTTGAACATTCCGACTACAACAGGCTCTTCGGCCGTAGGAGGAGTCAGACGCAACATCGATCGGGATAGAGGCGATGTGAAACGCTTGTGGGCTGCCGCTCTCCAGGAGATAAATAAAGAGGAACTGCAGCGACACATCCGTAATGGAACCACAAAGCAAAGCAACGCAGACACGTTGGACGCAGTGGCAGTGCCAGCGCCAGCGCCGGAACTAGTGCCACAACGCATCAATAGCAAACGTCTGAGATGGCGTTCCAATAGCAAGGTGCTCGAAAGTGGAGCTGGGACACGACGTAAAGAGCGCAACGAACAAGGGATGGAGGAGAAGGAGCAGGAGGAGCAGGAGCAAATGCAACCACGTTCCTCCTCCGACTATTCAGCACCTGTTCCAGACGATCCGAATCCTAGCTACCTGGACGTGAGGGATAAGGAGCGTCCTCAAGCACCCTGGTGGTTTAGGTGATACAAATTCAAATGAATTTTCTGAAAGTGTGCAAAGTAATTTCCATTTTGTCCGTTTTTTTTTTAAGTTTGCAAAATTTGAACTTTTTGATTATTTCTGTTAATTTTATCTGCACCCAAGTCACACACCAGCAACGGTGTTAAGTTCGAGTTGGTTGTTATCTCTGCTGCAGCGCTTCGTGTTGGTATAGTCGAGACACAAGCTAAATACACGCAAGTCAGCTTTTGTCCGGCTGCGAAATATATTTGTTGACTTGCAACAAAAGCTCAGCGCTATCCTATACAATAATTGTTAAATTTTTGTTTTTGTTTTTACAATCGAAACAAAAAGAAGAAAAAAAAACAGTGTAATTTATTTTATAAGTTATCGAATGGAAGCTTTTAATTTTAGCCTCGATTTAGGTATAATTTTTATTAGATATTTTAATAGAAACTTGTACAAAATAAATAGATTTTGTTGATCTTGTAATGCTGCAGCGAACTTGAGGTAAGATGAAAGATGTTTATCAGCTCAGGCAATCAAAAATGATATACAATAAAATAAAAACAAAATAAATGTTAATAATAAATTATCTTTGAACATATTTGGTCACCTTTGGCGCTATAAATAATAAGCTAACTTTCTTTTCACCTTCGTGCAAATGGCGATACAAGGTTGTGATTTGGCAAAGCAATTGCTCGCCAAAAATTAATTATTATTATTCAAATTTTGATTACATTTCAGAGTTTTTTTTAATAAGCAATTTTTCTATTTATCAATGCAATAAATTTGTAAAAAACTTTATTCATATTCATTTCAATAATTGTCGATTAAAGTGTTTGCAATCACAACAATAATATTTTACAGGGTATCTACTTGGCTAGCAGATCATTCTCAGTTGCCTGTGGAACCAGGTGAAATGCTGAATTCGTTTGATTGATTGATCGAATGGTGGCCAGCAATTGCTTCAATGCCAACTGAAGGAAGGGCAGGCGGGCTGGAGGGGGGGAACCACATTTCGGCATTTTGTTTGTTTTGCTTGGCAATTCGCAAGTTGTGGCTTGTTTGAACTTGGTTGTGTCTTGAGCTTTTCTTTTGGCCATTACGCAGCAACATCGGACAAGTCAAATGGTCAAATGGCCAAATGCTCGAGTATTCATACTGGATATTCACACTCATAGTATTCAAAGTTGCTCTGCTCTGCGATATTCATTACCAGCCTTGAGATTGCCAGGGGGGCGTATACGTAATAGTTGAGCCCAAATGAAAAACGCGCGAGAGTACACAACTAACGCATACCCTGTTTCGAAAATGTTTGTATCTTTGCTGCCAAACACTAACAGATACCCTGTACGTGGACAAACTTGTTGCACGAATTGTTTGTGCGTGTTTTGTTTTTTAATAACTTGAATTTGAAAACTGCTTTTTATAGACATAAAACAATTTGTCCACAAACTTTTCAGTTAACCCATTAGGAAGGCTGAAAGAGTTTTTAATTTTGGATTTTCATGAATTTGTTGAACAGCACGCAGAGTTATTTAGCTATTTAGTTCAAATTGAAAGCAACTTTGGTGTTTTTTTGGTTAAATAAAATAACTTTGCCACTCCATTTGGGGAATTTTGAGTTTGCTAATTGAGTTGATTTGATTTGTGAATTCGCGAGTTGTGACTGCAATTGATTTGCCTGCAGTTGCCAAATGTGTTTATGGTCACAATTTATGTGTTAATTGTTGCATTGTTTGCTTTTTACTGTTACCTGTCGTCAACAACAAGTAACAAGCAACAAGCAACAAGCAACAAGCAGAGCAGAACGACGACAAGGTCTAAAGCATCAACATGAACAATACCATAAATAAATAAAATACAATATAATAAAATAAATAAATAATAATAATGGTAATGGTACAATAATAAATACGAATTGTCGCCTCTCTTTATTGCCACTTGTTTAAACAATAATCGTAGCTGTCGTATTTGCCAAGAGCATCTGGTACACAGCTCGGATAATATTCATCTCTCAATTGGCTCAGAGAAGAAAATTGTACTCCCTGAATAGAGGGTATCTTCAAGTCGAACAATTAAATAATTTCATAATCAGATTCGCATTTATTTTGCAAATATTGTACACATGTTTTTTATATTCAAATCGATTTACAATAAATCCAATTCACATTTCTCAAGGCGCACACTTATTGTGTACTCAGGCCCTTCATATTCGCAGCGGGGGTACTCGAATGATTCAAATAAGTTTTATCAAATACTTTTGGAAGAATTCATGAGACACGCCCAATTACAGCGGCAAAGGAGGTTGTGAAAATCGTTGTTTGTGCTTTTAAATTACAAAACAATAATAAGTACAATATTTAATAAAATATTTTCAAAAGATCGAGAGCCCGTCAATAATTTCTGGTTGCACTTCCTCGTTTCGGAGTGGGTGAACTTGGTGCAATTCCGAGAATTTTGAAATGTCTTGGGGGAAATGGGGAAACTGCAAACTTGGTTTAAATCGTTTATAATTGAAAACTAATTGAGCCGCAATGAAAAAAAAAGTTATAAAACTGGACAAGTGCAAGGCAATTGGCTTATGCGTTTTATCGCCAAAGCGTCTCCTAACCATTTGGCCAAAAGCAACAAGCAACAAGCAAAAAGCAAAAAGCAACAAGCGACTCTCACGGCCAACAACAATGACAACTTTTCACCAGGAAATTATTAAATAAACAAACAAACAGCAACAACAACAACAACAACATCTACACGCACAATCGACCAATATGTCCAATTTTCAATCTTTCAATCTCAATTTTAATTGCATTTAAAATTCGAAATTCGAAATTTCAAATTTTTCTTTTTGTTTTTTTATTTTGCTTTTTTATCTCATTAGTGCACCACTCGGATTTCATAGCAGCCAACTTTTGTTCATCTAACTTATGGGATCCCCTAGGAGTTTTTGGTTATTTTTGTTTTTAACTCTTAATTATAATCGAAATTAGATAAAAAAAAAATAATAATAATAATAATAATTTATAATTTATTTATTATTTGTGGTAAATGCCAAATTTTACGAGTTTCTAAAAGATTTCCCATATGATCGTGTTGAGTATATATATCTTCTTAAAATCCCGCAATTAAAGAGCGATTGCTAGGGTATGTACATATATGTATATGTATACGTATATGCATGTGAATATGAATATGAGCTGAGAGACAGAGATTAGTTGCGTTTGCAGTGGCAATAAAGTAAGCTTAGGTCTAATTACACTTGTAAATTAAACGAGTTTCTCAGTTGATCCACATAGATTAAATTTTCACAACAAGAAAGCACTTGAAAACTTGGAAATTGGAAAACTTGAAAAAAACTCATCCGTATTTCACATGATTTGATTTTCTTTAAGTAAGTTTGGCAAATCGTAGCAGAATAAATACTATAAACATTTAAAATGAAACGCTTTTGTTTATTCTGTTGGACAATTCTATTCTATTAATAAATAAGCTATTAGAGTCGTTAGGTGCGCAAATTCTGAGATCGCAGCAGTTGGGTAACCCCATTAAGATAACCCACTTGAGGTGTTTGCTCGCAAAGCAAAAGTGTCTGCGATAAGTTCAACTAAGCAAACAAATTATTTGCCAAAAAAAAGAAGAGAGAAAGAAAGAAAGAGAGCGAGGGAAATAGATAAGAAATTAGAATTTAATAATTGTGCTCTTATCATTTGATATCTGATCTGTTGTTGAGCGGATCAGATAAAAGCCGGTGGTGCCACCGAGTGCCGAGAACATTCGCGAGACACACGCGCAGCGATGAGGTGGCACCGCTTTCTGCTCTTAACGCTCTTCGCTCTAGCGCTACTTGCCCCGATCTCTGGGGCGACACCTGTGGAGGCAGCCGCAGCCTCGGATGATGCAGTGGATCTAACAGATCCTTCCGTGGATGCGGTGGCTAATGACTACTTTATCGATGTCAACGATAAGACTAGACCAACGCCCCCTTGGTGGTGGTAACATATCTTAAATAACAATAATTAAAAAATCCCTTTAAGCAAGTGTTTTTTTTTTAATATTTTTACATTTCTAAATTTACATTATAATATTTATTCTAAAAACAATTGTTGAAAATGTGCATTGAAAACAACTAAAAAAAACTCTTATGTGATAAGATTATTTACAATATTTCTATAACAAAATAATAAAACAAAAGTAAATTTGAAAATATTTTTAAATATACAATGAGGTTTAATTTTATTTATTTATTTTTAATCTGTAATCGAAAAACCCCTTCTCTTTAATTTTAATTTAATATAATTTCAATCCAAAACAATCATCTCACTTTTGCCACATGAAAATACAATTTCAGTTGGCCAAGCCAGGTCAATCCTACAGAATAGACTTATGTCTACTTTCATACAGTAAACAACCAAACGAAAACATTTGAGATATTTAAAATTTCGAAAACATTTTAATCATGAAGGACTTTATAATAAACAACCTTCTTCCCATAGACTTGCCGGCACTTCTGTTCATGATTTCGATTGGGATCCTGTCTCAACATGTGCGGATGAAGTTCATCCACAAGGAGCCTTATTATGACTCTCTATATAAGGAATGGGTGTACTTGGGAATATGTGTTCTCTGTGGCATTATGGCCTTCTCATTGACTTGGCGTCCGTTATGGGATCTTCTTCATGAGAAGCACGAGAGGATT
>JBAMCR010000722.1:0-11887 GCA_037075045.1 Mulgravea parasiatica
CAGCTGTTTCTGTACAAAAGTTTCAGCGCTGAAGCAGCGGTCGCTACGAAAAAAAATTATTTTCAACGCATAAAAGTGGTATAGTGTGAAAAAATGAGCGCGCGAAAAAATAAAGATAGGTTAAAAGGACTACTGTGATACATGCGAAAAATTGTATTTTTTATTTTGCAACACTTAATAGAAACCTAGATTTTAATACAAAAATAATTTTTCAATAGATCTCACGATACGTCCACTTAAACTCTGGATTATACGAATAAATTATGTGAACACTGTTTATGTGTGATAAAAGCAATTCTACGATGAAGCATCTTCGTAATTTCGCGCTTTTGCTTTTGAATAAGTTTGAATTTCTGATTAATATTTAAATATATATAAAGACATTTATTATCAAAAATGTTTTGCCAAAAGTTGGTCAAATAATTTTTCATCTCATTTCCAATCTTATTTATTTATTTACAATGTTTTATTTTGCCCACTTGAAATGATAAATTTCACAACACTATCAATGTGCCTGTGTTGAAAATTGTACAACTACCTGGCAGCACTCCTCTTTGTTTTGATTATTTTGCTATGAGGTCAAACGCTTTTATATATATAGATATTTTTTTATTATAATTAATATATACTACATTTGTTGTTCATTTAATTTGCCGAAAATTATCCAAAGCAAATTAAATAAAATTATTGAAAGCAATAAAACAAAAAAAAAAAAAAACAAGAAGTAAACAAAACAAGCATAAAAATGAAATGAAAAACGAAAGCAAAGAAAAGATATTAAAAATAAATTGAACAAGCCGCAAGAATAATAAATAACCAGCTAGTTAATTTTTTTTTGAAAGCTTTGACAACTTACCTTTTTACCTCTGCACTAAAAAGACGCTTTCGTTAAAGTATCTGAAAGTAAAAGCCAGCAAATTGATTGAGTTTGATTCTGTTCACAATGAAATTGACTGGAACAAAAGACATGTGAAAATGATTTCCGTAAATTTATAATTTGCATAAAAACTGTTTCATATATTTACAAGTATTGTAGAATATATTAATGCAATTGTCTTAATTGATTTACCTAATCTAAAAAATATTAAGCGTTTAACCTTGTGTTCTTAAAACTAAACGTAACATTTGGGTCACGGTAAATGGGTATACAGTACATTAAATATGTTGTCTGACAGCTTTGATTTTTCAGGCAGCTATATAATATGAGCTAATAGATAATAATTGTTATATGTTAACAGAAGAATATACACAAGGAAATTTTTATATTGTTATTCCCAGAGTTTATTTTTTTTTTTTTGAGAATAACAATATAAATATTTCCATGTGTATATTCTTTATACGGACCTTGAGCCAGCAAAGCAACATATTTAAACACCACAGATCGCCGGAAAATATAACAATTTAAATAGATCATATTAAAAATTCTTTTTAACAATTCTTTTTAAAAAAGAGGCAATTTTTTTGATTTTCAACACGGGAACATTGATAGTATTGCGAAATATATAATTTTAAGCATGCAAAATAAAACATTGTCAGTAAATAAATAAAATTTGAAATGGGATGAAAAATTATTCAACCCAATTTTTTCAAATTTAAATTAATTTAAATGGTAATAAATGACTTCATATTGATTTAGGTATTACTAAGAAATTCAAACGTAAACGCAATCGCACAAAATTGCGAAGGTTGCCAGATCGTCATTTGCATTTATCACACATACATATTGTTGAGAAATGAATTGTTTGAATTTGGCGGCAACCTTTCGTTGCCATTCTCATATTTGAATTTAACGTCTGATATTCTTATTGTTAATTTGGTATTCGCCACGAAGCGGCATAATTGTATTTCGATAGGAATATCGATAAGTTTTGTTAGTTATAAGCACAGATCTGTATTGAACACACGCGTATGTGATGAAATAAAAATGAAGTAAAATAATATATTAAAAACCAAAAATACAGTCCACTAATATTCACAACCACATATATATTCACAAGCATTCGCGTGCATGCATATAAACATACAAAAAACATAAAAGAGCTCTTAGCATTGCTGCACATGCTGCACATACATACACATACACATATGTAAGTACATGAACTCGTACATAAACACAACCGTCACACAAACACACCCCTCACCCTGCCGCATCATAAAGCGTTGCTTCGGCTTTTGCCGATGTTGCTATGACGTTGTTATGCGGTTGTTATGGACCTAATATGCGAAATTCTGAATTTGCTGATTTCTACTTTTAACATCAAAAGTCCGGCCTATGAGTTGTATGGTTAGTGCCTGCACGCTTGTCGCTTAAGTCTTTTGATATTTTATTTTTTATTTTCTATTTCTTAAATGCATATGAAATGTGAAAATATGATGAAGCATCGAATGTTTATATATATACTCCTGGTCAGGATTGAATCGAATTAGTAAGATATTTGTTTGTTGTATTTGAATGTTTGGAACCCGGATATGCAGGGTACCTTGAAATCGTGCTCGCTCAACTGCAGCACAATTTTTAGCTGATTCTTTGTAGTCGGTAGTTGCTTCTTTAAATTTAATAAGATCATATCAATGTAAAAGAACAGCAAATTGGCGTAATAAAAGCATAAGCATGAAATGGCGGTAAACCCGCATTATGCAAACCGGTTAGTACCATAAACTCATTTAAAACTCCTAAAGGCTAAATTTGGCTAAAACAAAGCAAGAACAAGAGCTAAAGAAATAAAGAAGTAGCAACTAGCAGCGTTGTATCATATCGGTGCTGTGGTAAATTACCGTTACTTAATGACACACGGCCCGTACCACAGCAGAGCCATGGCCAGAGAGAGGGGGCGCTGGCCCGCTTTAAAGGTGATGCAGACACCGCCAATGAGATAAGACTCCCATGCAGCAACTACTACTAGAACTTCAGACTTGAAGCTATTGTAACTGCCGACCTGACGCTTGTTTAAAATCTTAATGAATCAATTCGCATAGTGAAAGTTAATTGAATTGATTAACGAAAGGCTGCCAAGAGTTGCCATTGTAATATACTATAGTTGCCTATAATGGAGTTAGAAGACTACTGACTCCCTAGGACGCAAGCCACGAAACACTTCAATACACTTGTTTCAAAATACTCGTATACAAGTTTACTAACTGAGAGTGTCTATTATTTGAATTTTGTCTCATTCTTGATGTTCCGTCATGGACAGCGAAGTCTTCTTTCATCATTTGCATTTTAGAACTCGTACCATTATTTTTCACCTTGTCCCACGAGTTATCGTACTAGTATATATTGTAGGAAAAAATCTGATGAGCTTAAGCAATCAGAGGTAATTGCCATAGCTGCGTAATAATAGAATGTCGACTTTAATCTAACGGCTGATACCCTATAAATGTTACACGAGAGCTAACGAACATTATCAGCACTGCTAATCTATAGTATGTACTACCATTACTTCTATTACGTGCCAACAGCTTCGTGGTAAATTTAAAATCTTATAGTTGAAATCTAAAATCTGTAACCGAATTGCGTTCGCTTCGCATAAATTGTTGTTTTTTTGTTGTTATTGTTGCTTTTGTATAGGCTATACCACTTTGCAACTCTTTATAAAATAGAAAAAGAAAAAGAAAGGAATAAAAAAAGAGTATTATGCATGGCAATTTTCCATTTTGAGGCCTCTGCTTTGTGTTTTAATGCCATGAATTACATTTTGCCGTTTGTCGTTTTATGCCGTCAAAAGAACTAGCCAAGTTAGTTGGACTTGGAGTTGTAGTCCAAGAAATCATCCTCAAGCTGAAGTTCATCCTCAACTGTGGAGCTGCTTAAATTATTGTTGCTGGCAACAATGAGAACAATCGTTGTTGGAGTTGGTTTGGTGCTGCAGTGGGCGGTAGAAAGCGGACGGCAGACAGCGGACAGCAAACCAAAGCGAAATATTTTAAATGCCAAGCATTTCCGTATGAGTGTGTGTATATAAGATTACAAAAACATGAGTATAATGTATAAGTTCTATTTGTTTTTTTTTTAAGACGCTATGTATGTACAAATGAATGTGTGTCTCATGTTATTTTCTGTTCATGAGTTGATATCTTAGCCTATAAGAAATCTTTTTCCTTTTACCAAGTGCCAACTTGCTTCGCGTTGCAGTGTCAATTTTGCATCTGCAAACAGAGCGAAACGCTGTTAAAACACACATGTCTTTATGCCCCACAGTTGCAGTTGCATTTGCATTTGCCACATTGCCATTTGGGCGTGGACCCAAAACCAAGAATTTGCACAGATGCCAGCTTGGACCTAACGAGCCAACATTTGGAAACCCATAGTATTTGGCTTCCTGGGACATTAAACGTATACAAATTTCTGGCAAATGCATGGAGCGCGACCCTACGGATATGGACTATACGGTTATTACCATTTACAACGTTTCGATACGGCAATGAACCGAGCAAACGCCACTGGCACAAACAAGTTCAACTTGTCTACGATTTTTTCAATTTCATGCCAAGTTTTTTCTTAACTCTTTTTTTAGATTTTTAATTTTTCTTGGATTATTCATAAATTTTTGTCAAAAGATACAAATTTTTCTTTATATTATTGATTAATTGGATGCAGAAATATACAGATACTTCAATATTATAAAAACAAAATGATTCAAAGTGGATGATTAGTTATTTTTTTGGTAAAAAAAGTTATTGTTATCAAAAAAATAATAATAACACAATAATAACATAAAAGCAATCAAACTATTACAAAAAGAAACAAAAAGAGAAGGCGACCTATTGATGTTTTATCAAAATGTCTTTGGTTGATTTGTATCTACTCGTACAAGAAAATGTATCTCAATGTCGTGTAGTTCTATATTTAAACTTAAACTGCACTTGATACAATTAAACAAGGACAACATGATCAATGTATGTATTCAGTTTTTTAATGCCAAAGAGGAAAGTTAAGCGTTTTGTGTATTCTTTAACAAACTTGGCATTCCTTTGCCTGCAATGCTGTAATGGTCCTGCCCAATTCCAGTTGGACGCGAGTAAGAACAACAGCAACAGCTCTTGCTTATTTCTTGTTAACCTGGCTTTGTAACCCTATCAGTTTTAACACACAGATGCATATAGAAATGCAAGTACACGTGCATATGTATGTATGTACATATGTATAAGTAGATAGATATTGTCATGCATTCGTAGGCATTTGGTGTCTTGTTGCGCGTCCCAAGCAACAGCTGACATTACGGAGCGGAAGAGTAAGGGTAACACAGACATAGAAAGCGAGAGAGAAAGAGAGATAGAGAGAGAGAGAGAGAGAGAGAGAGAGAGAAAGAGAGAGAAGTAAAGGAGCCAAAGATACATCCTGTCCTTTGCTGGCAGAAGCAACAACAACTCGACACTGCACACCAAATGGTCACTATTATCCAAATGGCTGACATGCAACGACATTGATGATGTGGTTCTCTAACCAGAGTGACCAGAGTATTATCCAGCTTTGGATTTGGTAACGTCAGCTACCAAATGGTATCTGCCAGTTTTGGTCTTGTTTTTACGCTTTTTTTTTTTTTTTGTTTGTTCGAATTGCCGTTTTGCCTCGTGTTTTAGCGTGGTTCGGGTTGGCACTGTGTGTGTGTCTGTGTATATGTCCACCATCTCTGCAGTCTGGGGTGTTTAACTGCGATTTGAGTCACGTTTCATTACTCGTGATGCCAGACAGTAATCACTTGATTTTTCTAGCTATTTGGCCGGCCTGTTTTCAGTTTTGCCATTGCAACACGAAATGAAACTACGATCCAAACCAAGTTTACTGTAGTCTAGAGTCTTCTGTCTATAGGGCTATGGAGATCAGTCACGTCCCTGGATAAGGATAAGATAGAAATAGTGTACATATACACAGTTGCTACCACTCTATGACGTCTGGTACAAATGAAGCACAAGAATCTTGTTAACTAAAAACAACAATAAAATATAAAGAAAACATAAAAGAATACAAGAAAAAAAATTTGAGCCGAAGTTTTCACTTCGCCAATAGATAATTCTAATTTGTGACTAGTTTTTTCTTATACTTTTATCTCGCGTCGCTTGTCATTGTGGTCGCAACGGATGCTGGATCTTAATTTGTGGCATGGTTGAATATTTGGTACACAGCGAAGTAAAGGAATTGGGTAAATTGCAGAAGTCAAAGCAGCAGTAACAGCGGCAGCAGCAACATCCTATTATGATAATCAATTAACCTTGGTCAAATGGCCAATCGCTGGCGCAGCTGTACCAAAAGTCTTAAGTCTAAAGCGCAGCAGTAGCAGCTGCCCCTGAAGACTTATATCCATAGATGATATTGACACTTCGCCTGAGGAGTCGATTCTCATTGGGTTTCGTCTTAGACCTGATTGCAATTTGTAATTCTTCGAGTTTTATTTATTTAGTTAGTTAGATTTTATTTTTGTATTATTGATTTTATTATTATACTTAACAATTTTAAATTTCGCTGCGCGGTTAATTTCAAAACACAACATCTATCAAGAACGCGTTGGAGCATCTTCTAGCGACGTTCTACTGCACAAAAATGCACGTTTTTTTTTTTAAAGATATGACCAAACAGTATATATTGCTTTTATTACAGCAACTATTGATTGAAAGTAAAGCTTTATAAAGCGTTATGACGTTACCGACCGTTTTTAAAACAGCTAAAATAAAGTCATTTAAACATTCAATAAAGCCAGATTTCCCGCTAGCCGCCAGATTACAAATTTTCCCACAATTGACGATCGAAAAACGCCAGAACTGGCGGCGAAATAGCTAAATTGGCAAACCTGTTGCTACGAGTGTTTTCTTTTTCCCTATAAATGGCCAAAACAAGTTAGACCGTAAAAGATACATTTGTATATACTATATACACATGTACATTCATATGGTATACGTACAAGCATACATGCATATATATATACAACATGGCAATATTATTAATAAGCAATAATTGTGAAAATTACTAAATGTGAAATTTCAGAGATGTATGTATACTTCAATATAATATGTGCAGAGGTCTAAATTTTAAGAAGAAAAGTAAGATTTTGTATTTGTATCTAAAGATGGTGGAAATAATTTTAATAAAGTATAATTTGAATTTAGAAAATTTTGTTTTGTTAAATTGAAAAATATTCAAGTATTCGAGGCAAAACAATTTTTATACATTTCTTTTCTATTTGGTTATTTCTAGCTTTTGTTTTTGCCTTTTTGGTTTGGTGAACAATGGGGCACGTACGATAATATTGTTTTTGGTTTTTTTTTTTTTTTTTTTTTTTTTGGGAAAGGCTAAGGTAAAAGCAATAGCTACAGCAACAGCAGCTGGCATTGCACAGCGACGTTTGTGCGGTTAAGTAGGTTAATTTTGACCGGTTTGTGGCTGCTACAAGTTGCAACAACAAACGGCACTTGTCTAACAACTGTTGTTGCTGTTGCAGTGACTGTTGTTGCAGCGGTTGCTGATTGACTTGAGCTACCTTATTAACCAGATAGTTTTTATGTCTTATAATGAAGCAACTTAACAATTCCAGCTATGGCAACAAAAGCAACAATATCAACAACAACAATAACAACATTATTTAAATGCAATGCTACAACTCCTCTATCAAATGCTAACTGATCGGCAGTTGACTATGCAAATGTCAATGTTTCCACTGTTGTCACCACACAGAAATCGAGCATACCCTAAGCAGCCCTATAGCATCCTATAGCTGCGTATCCAAACTCATCGTATTGCATACCCAGCCAAACTAATATATTGGATGGACATTGAATTTTCTATCACTATTCGTTCATCAGCTAGACAGTTGAGCAAAACCCTGGCCACCAGCCTTGCGTCTGTCAATAGATCAGGCACATACGGAAAGAGAGTTCGACCTTACAGTATGTTCAATATATGTACATATGTTACAATATAAGTATATAAGACTGACTTCGAGTATATGCAAATAATTTGGGAATACTCGTACGCATCAAATCATGGCAATCAATACTTGATATGCACTCATGGATACACATATACAATACATATGAGTATATACAATATTTTGATTTGGTCTCTGTTAACTGAACATTGAAGATGTTAATTGACACCTGCTAGGACTGTTAAGCAAGCTTTACTTTTTTAGATCATTCAAATTATATTGTTTCATTGTGTTTAATCAAGTTCATTATATACATACATACCATATATCTTTGCTTTATATATTAAATTTACTTCATATATTTATCTAATATCAATAAAAACAGCTGCCAATCGACTCTGCGCACTGCGCACAGGCATCTTGAAACTTTAAAATACGCATTTTTTGTGGTATTTTATACATTTCTGAACACGTAATCATTGAATTGCTGGCCCAAAAATTATTCAATGCTGGAAACCGGCCTATAGCTGGGAATATAGTCGATTTTATTCGATAACTATTTGTTGTTATTCTAAGTAATATATAGTATTTGTATTCTATCGAATTGGTTTCGTTTAGTTTCTCTCCTGTGTTTTCTTAAATGTTTTTGTTTATTATTATATATGTATTTAGTTTTATTTATTACTAGCAAAGCCGACGTGCTTCAATACTCATTTCTTAACTAATTTGTACACTTCAAAAAGGAAAAGTAACATATTTTTTATTACTTTAAAAAATTTAACATAATCAATTGAATTTTTTTTATTGTGATGTAGTATTTCATTTTCATACGCCCGGGCATATTTTCAATCGTATTTTCATGTATGCGCCTCAAACGTGCGTGGACCGGGGTAAATTCCCCGTTGGGGGTGTGATAATATGATAGTAAAACCAAAATGTAAAGAGTTTTTTCTTTTACGCCTTACAGATCATTAGAAAATTTATATTTTTCATTTATACTTTCAAACATACATATAATAAATACATACGTATGTATCATATGTACATAATAGTGTTTCCGATAGTATCACCGCCAGTAACGCGGTTGAACCGGGCTTAATTCCCCGTCACAAAATAATTGGGTGTAAATTCATTTCAAAAACCAAATATGTAAATGATGAATCAATAAAGTGTGAAAAAAGGCGCGCGTGCTTAGCGTATGTATGTGCATGTGTATATATTATATATAGTAAATGCAATCCCACGATGTGCCAATCAGAAATTTATCGCTCTTGCCTTTGAATAAGTTTTAATATCTTATTAGGATCTAAATTTACGTTTATTTTTTTATCAAAAATGTATTGCAAAAATTTGGTTGAGTAATTTTTCATCTCATTTCGAATTTAATTTATTTATTTACAATCAATGTGCCCGTGTTGAAAATTGTATAACTGTCTATTTGGCCACACTCCTCTATCGTTTGCTTATGGTGCACTCTGCAGTCAATTAAATAGCTTATTTAATTGGAGCATTTTCCAATTGTTTATTTATATATAAATTCTGAGTATAATTACCGCTAAGAATATAACACAAAAGGCCCGATGCCAATCGCATGGAAAACAAAAAAAGTTAGGAACAAAGAGATTTCCCTTACTTTTCACATTTTCCGATGGAATTTTCTAAAAACGTTTCTTAGTGATCATCTACATCATACTAGAAAGTGTAAAAATGAAAGAATTTTAGCTTTTACGGCTTGGGCTGTGAAAACATCACTATTGGTATTGCTCTTGCTATGCGGTCAAACTCTTTTATATAAATAGATAATTTCAAGTGATCTCATTTTCAGTATTACTGCCTGTAACGTGGGTGACCCGGGTTCAATTCCCCGTGGGGGAGTGATGATATGATGGAAAAAGCAAAATGATAAGAGTTTTTTCTTTTGCTCCTTACACATCATTAGAATATTAATATAAGTCTATCTCATTTGTGTCGTGCGTTGTTACTTGTTCATTTCAATACCACCTTAGACTTGAGATACTTGTCACAGGCGTACTTTCAATCATACGTATATTACATGCCTTCATATGTTCATAATAGTGTCCTGGATTTAGTGGTCAGTATGTAATGCGGGTGACCTGGGTTCAATTCCCCGTCGGAGGTCTGATTATAAGCTAACATTATGTACATTAGAGTGGCCCTTGTTTGTGTGGGAAATTTTAAATAGTCGAAAATTAAATGTTTTCGCGCAGAAAAATATGAGGTTGGGCAAGTAAATAAAGAAAAAAAAAAATTGGAACCAGATCCGGAGACTCCGAGTGGTTTCAGGTTGATCATTTAGGTTCTTCTATTGGACAATTACTGCATTCTAAACATTGTATGCATATTTTTACAAAAAGGCTTTTTATCAAAAACTACATAATCAAGTTTAAAATTATGTTTCCAATATACATTTTGAAAATTTTTCTTTTTTATTTTCGTTAAAAAACTTTTTATTTACACGTTTTCTGCTACCTATATGGCAGCTTAACCGAGCTTGAAATTTTCAATAATATTTTAATTTGTCATCCAGAAGGACAACAAAAGATACAAAGATACAACAAAGACCGTTGACTACGAAAAATTGTGCAAAAGTAGAAAAGTTGTGTTGCAAAATACGCCAAAAAACCATGAGTATTTTTTCAGTATTTTGGTATAAATTAGTGCGAAAAGTGCAGAATGTGCTGTTTGTTACTCTGTCCCTCCAAAAATAAACAAAGAATATTTGCGGTTTTAAATGAAATAAACAATTTAATTTTAGTGAAAGAAATGGAAAACGAAAACGAATTGACTTGATTATGAGAAGTCACGTTTACAATTATCCCAGTAATAATTAATTTTTAAAAATGTTTGGCAATTGACATCTTCAATTAATTCTATTTCTTTAATAGTTAATTTAATTAAATCCAGTAAGGTGGTTATAAACTGCATTTTTTAGTTAAAACAATATTGCAGCACTTGACACAAGAAGCAATCAAAATAAAAATGCAAACAGCTGATTGTGTAAGTTTTGCAAGCCCAAATTTCATATTTGGCTGTTCCCGATAACAGTCTAGCAAGTTTGCATTTTTACGCTTATACAAGACATAGGGAACAGACCAATTGTTTATCTTCTTCATTGCAAGCTAATGCCCGATTGTAATCCATTATAAGTTCAATAGCTCTTTCAACGGGATCATTAACGACAGATAAATTTTGACAAACTCGTTTGCCATGGAAGTAGTCCTTTCTATCGTTCCATATCGAAGGATCAACATCGAGAAAGCCTACATTAATTTGCATCTGTTCGAAAATTGTTTTGTTCGTGGCGTGACAAAATCGCTTATCTGCTTTTTGGTGAACGTTTTCATTTCTTCCGTTGCAATATTTAAACGTTTCGGTATGGTTTCTTCACTTTCAGCTGCTTCTTTTCGAAGAGTTTGAACCATTTTCCTCTTTACCTTAAAGGGAATACTTTCATCAAAAAATCCGAAAACCACTGCCTCTTGTGATAAATACCATGGTTTTTGATTTTTTTGAGCAATGCATTAGAAACATTTTTGTCAAAATAATTAAAAGAGTCTTGTATAAATCTTAAATCTTGACGTGGTGCATTTACGCCGCTCACACATTTAAACCAATACGGGACAAAAACTCTTGTGAAGAAAATGCAAATATTTCGAATGCTCTTTAGTTCTAATGTCGTCATCTTAAATTCTTGTCAAAGTAAAAACATTTTGTAGCAATAAATCTCTTTTGACATAAATGTTGCATGTGTCGTTGCTTCTGGTATACGCAATTGCTTAAAACTTGGATAAATTTCGTGAATAAAAAGTGGGGAAAGCTGCAGCAATTTCTTATAATCGCCTTGGGTGTAGTTCGATTTCAATGCTTCAAGGCAAAATACGAGAGCCATCCGGAAAGTAGTACCCGTTTGTGCCGTGTGGAGCGGTGATCAGTAGAGTAGCCGCCGGACAAGTTGTAACACGTTTAGCTATATTTCAGCTATCTGTGTGCTAAGTTACTGCTCGCTG
>JBAMCR010000723.1:0-11885 GCA_037075045.1 Mulgravea parasiatica
CTGTATCTGTATCTGTATCTGTATCTGTATCTGTATCTGTATCTGTATCTGTATCTGTATCTGTATCTGTATCTATACATATATTGTATATTTTTGCATTGGCTGGCTTTGCTCTATTTATTACAGGGTATACGCAAAACATAACACTTCACTTACTTAATTATGCTACAATTGTTAGTGCAACACTTTTGTTTTTTGACGAACTCGTAGATACTCGCGATACCATCCGAAATATGTAATCAATAAAATGCCTCACATTCAATTTCATATAAGTACATACATACATACATACATACATACGAATACAAATACAAATACAATAGTTTGAAACTTTTATTCAAATGAATTGTGATTGATATTATGCATTCAAATAAATTAAAATTTCACCTTAGTCATAATATATATTCTAGTATAGTTTATTAATTTTTGTTTGTTTTTTGTTTTTTGTATTTTGTTTTTTGTATTTTGTGTTTTGTGTTTTGTGTTTTGTTTTTGCATAGAAATGACGTAAAGCTTCATTATAAACAAGTTCTATTTGGTGACTTTTTATATCAATATTTTCTATAAATACTAGCATACCAGTACACGTGTATGCACATACATGTGTAAGTGTATGTACATATGCATATGTATAATTTTTGCTCTCCCATTGATATTCAGTTCGGATAACATGGCACATACTATATAATATTATATATTTCATTGAAAGTTTTAAATTTTTTGAATATTTTCGAAAACAACATATTGCGTTAAATACCACTTGAAAAGGGGGATTGGGGGGTGCTGTGGGTTTTTTTTTTTTTTTTTTTTTAAAAAAAGGAGAATTTTGAAAAGGAAATTTAGAAAGGAAAAGCCCAAGTAGGCTAGTCTATAATTAAGGTAGCGTGACGTGAAATATTAAATACATACATACATATATTGATTTTAATTTTCGCATTAAAAAAAAAAGGAAATAATAACGGATTTTCGAGTACAAGTACATGAAAGAGAATTAAGAAAGTAACAAAACCAAAAAGAGAAGTAAAATACTTTGTAGAAGCCACAAAAACGAAAAGGAAAAAGAAAAAAAGGGGTCAAGGGTTAGTGTACAATGTATGTATGTAGTAATAGCCACTATATTAACTATATGTATATGTATATGTATATTTGTACTTACCATATCAAAGCCGACCTCATAGTGAGTTCCTCGGGTATAGAGCACGGGTATCGCTTGACGACGTGGCAATATCTGGCCGGAGGACATGTCTGCGGACATTTGGTGGGTCACTGGAGAGGTGCACATCGCTACCTGGGTCTTTCTACTCGCTTGTTTTGCCGGGATTGCCTATCATTGTTCCAATTTTTTGATCAAAGTATTCGAAAATTAATTAAATGACTGAAGCATGCATTATTCATTATTATTTGTAATACTATTACTACTATTACTCAAATAACAATAATGAAAGCAATAATAATAATAAAAATATTATAAAATAATAATAATTATAATGACAATCATAAACAATGTGTATATATCTACATATGTATGTATATATGTAAACATCTGCTAACAGACACTATAAATAAATAAATTAGCGATAATTCACAGTTCGCTAAATTAAAATTGCAAATGCAATTTGTTAAACAAAAACCAATAAAAAATGTAAAAAAAAAACAGAAAAACAAATGAAAATAATTCAACAGTTATTATATATATATTTAATAATTTTATATATTTTATGTTCACAACTTTTATTAATAATAATGTAGTTGAAACAAATTCAAGTTAAAAGCAAAACGATTATTTCGTATTTTTTATGTTTTTTATTCGGTTTTTGTTTTTTTTTTTGTTTAGTTTGTTGTTAATACTTAATAAAATGTTTGTTCTAAAGCGCTTGAAGGCAGAATTTAAACTGAATTGTATCTGTTTTGGCGGCAGCAACGCAAAGTCTCGACCAACCAACGAACAACAATAATAACAACAACAGCAACAACAACAAACAACAACAACTACAATAACAAAATCGTAACAGCACAAGCAACAACATCTGCCAAGAGACGGCTGACGTTGTAAAGCACATTGGTTCTTTAACGTAATTATTATTATTATTATTATTTAAAAAATTAAAATTACAAAAAATTATAATTATTATTATAGCTGAAAAAAAACATCGAAATATTTTTAAATTAATGCTGGTATATTTGTTAATTAACAAAAATGCTAACAAACGGATTTTTCATTTTATAAATTTTATTAAATTAGGAAAAAAAAATTTTAAGTTTTTGATTTCGCTTAACTTACAATGTTGCAAAAAATGATTGAACTGAAACCACTGTGCGACGTCGACGACCGACAACAACGTTATAAGATAACAGACAAAGACAACAACAACAATTACAACAATAACAACAATAACATCGCTTAACGCCTTTACGAGAGCTGAAAATGAATCGAAATCGATATCGAAATCGAGTTTAAATTAAATTTGTAAAATTTTCAAGCTCGCATTCGCCAATCGCATTCATATCATAAACATATTCACATTCATATTTAATGCATTTGTATGTATAATATGTATATGTATTACATTTGTATAATATTAATTAATGCACTCATTAGCCTTATCTATGGAAATTATTGTACATTTTGATAAATATCAATATCAATTATGCAGTTCGTGGTTAAGTTTCAGATTATCGTCGATAATCGTTTTAAGGCTAAACAAATAATTTATAATAGAAAAAAATTGAATTAATTATGAGTATAGTATATAAAGTATATGGTATCTATAAATACGTATCTGTTACAGATTTAATTTTTTCCTATTCACTTGATATAGTATATATTTATAGACTCAAATCGATCAGCCCGTATTGACTATTCTTTTTTGTTGAATTATTAAGACATTTTTTTAAGATCGTTGTTAATTAACTTATATTAAATGACTTTGAGATCAATAATTTTTTTAAAATTATTACATGTACGATCAACACAAGTTTTGATATTATAACGTTATACAAACTCTATATAAATTTAAAGTTTTTTTTGCTGAATACTTAAGTTGGATGACAAACAAAAAATAATAATATTTGTCTGTTAATTAACAATTTATTCCCAATTATTATTTAGTATAAATCTAACCCATTTTAACGGTATAAATATAAAATACAAGAACTTATCCATTTCTATTTTCGATTTTAAAATTTGTTTTTTTTTTGCTTTTAGTTTTCTTTTGGATTTCCTACTTAATACCACTAAGTCCATTAGACGCCTAATAGGCTTTTCCTTATGCGTGCATTTCTTTTGCACTATTTTCAGGTCACTTTCTTATACCCTGTAGTGAAAGTGCATTAACGGCATATACATGCCAATGTACAATATGTCTTGTCCCAAATATGCTTTAAATATAAGTTTTGTTTTGTCTTTGTCGTGTTTTTTAATTAAGCTTGTAAAAATATATTTATTGAAGCCATATAATTTTAAGTAAATCATTTTTAATAATTGAAAAATTGTTATAAATTGTTTATATATGATATATAAAATCTATATATGCATACACGTAGATTTTAAAAAATCGACCCATCTGCCAAGGAATTAAAGTGTGGAGTAATATTTATTATATTTTTATTTAATTATTAATAAATATAGTATTTAATAACTAATGAGTTACTGAGTAATTCACTCGGTTGAGCATATACTTGAAATTTAACAATACTTACAACTGCATACATAAAAACATACATACATACATACATAACATATGCATATGCTGATTGTGAATATTATTATCAACAATTTTTATGCATCATACCATATACTGCATTTTGTATATAGTATCTTTTTGAATTGTGATACAAATAATTTGAATTTTGCAAGAATAAATTATATATTAAATATTTATATGGATATATTCATATTTATACATTGTCAGCTATTTAAATTTAAATTTCTTTGTTTTAATGAAATTCGTTTATTTATTTATTTTTTATTTTTTGCTTGACTATTACGAGTATGTTGAGAATATTTGGTTCATCTCTGTTTGTATTTAATTGCGAGTGTATTTATTTATTGAAGGTAATTGCAAATGACAGCTGTTTTAGCCTTGATCTATTGATTTTCAGTAATTAGAATTGAATTACATACGCGTTTTTTGCAGAAAAATAGAAGCAAAACTAATTAAGTGTTCTAGAAATCAGCAAAAACAACGAGATTAAAATATGTATATTCATAGTATGTATTGTACAATACATACTTACATACATACATACATACATACCATATCAATCTTTATACTTTATACTTCTTTTCAGCTTTTACAGATTCTTAGATAAATTCGCTAACGTTCACAGTTTAGTACAGTGAACACTCAGTAATGCATATTTGAACACAAAAAAAGATTTGAAAAGATTTGAAAGATTTGTGCGTATAAAAATATTTTTGGTTTGGATTTGAAATTAAAACATTAACTTACAAAAATTAATAATTAAACAAGAATGTGATAAAATAAAATTTCTTATTATTAGAAGCGTAAACAATGTGATTTTTTTTTATTAATTATTGCTCAGCTAAATAAGCTTTATAAATATTAATAATGTTTTTTTAAGAGTAAAGTACAAGTAATCTATGAATTTTTGAAATGCTTGTAAACAGACTGAGCTGAATAAAAGATAGAATGATAGAGAGAGAGAGAGAGAGAGAGAGAGAGAGAGAGAGAGAAGGAGAGCTACAGGAAAATTTTAATAACAATACAAAATTCTTATAGTTACTCGCTGCTTTTAACTTGTGAAATAATTTATTATTTGTAATACATTAATATTAAATTTTTATTAAAAAAATAATACTTTTTTTTTTTTTGGAATCTTGTACTTTTTATAAACCATATAGTTTAACACGTTTTAATTTTAAATTAATTGTTAATAAATAACAGTAAATAGAAATAAGTTAATTTAAAAATAAGAAAGCCACAAAACTTTTTGCATTAATTTAAATTTAAGTTCATTTTTCTCTTGAAATTCTATTTAATATCTATGAAACCATATTAAAATTAAGTGAAATACGTAGATACGAGTATGTTTTAATTATCAGCAATTATTCGTGACAAGCACTCAAAAGTTTGTGCACTTTGTGAATTTGAAGTAAAATTGTTTAATAGTGTGTACACTACATTTAAAATTCTATTTTTATGGTAGTCATAATTTTAAAAATTAAAAATCTGTCAGCTGACACCCGTGTCATTTCACATAAAACGCACATGTTGTTTTAATTAATTAATTAGTGTCTTTTAAAGGTCGATTTGATTTTGAGAAAGTTGTGCTTCTAAAAAATGTCAACGAGTTGCATAAGTCCAATAAACATACAACATATCTGTATATATGTTACATACACTGGACATATGCGACACGCTGAGTCCATCCACAAGACACAAACGCCGCACCCAAAGTCACCTCTAGCCAAATCTCTAGCTTAAATGAATTTCTACAAAATCTGTAGTCAAATTTATTCGAAGTCTTGTGTAAAAAATCTCTAGTGAAAAAGCTGGAAAATGTGATCGAGTGGGGAGTATAAAACTCCTGATGTGGAAAAAATTCAATCAAGATTTTTCTGCATCTGCTTAAAAATTGTAGCATTTGCTTGCCACAATCATTTATCTTCTTGCAATTCTTGGATTAGAGGTTGAACCCAGATTGAACTGCACAAAATAGAAAGAGATTTATAAAAAGCGGTTCTCAGAGAGTGTCAATCAATCAATAAAAAGAGCTAACCGATACATACCTAATTAGTTAAAATTTTTTTATTGTTAAATAAAAATGTATATTTCCAAAATATATGGTATTATTTTTGTTGCAACGAGATAGTGGTTTGTAAAAGATTTCTTTGTTGCTTTGAATGTGTGGCGGGTAAAAGCCATATCGATTAATATCGATTGACATATCGATATTGTCGTGCTTGAAATGCAACAGTGCTGCATGCACGCAGCAATTGCACGCGCTAAGCGTCCAAAACGCGAATAAATAAATGTAAAATTTAGAAAAAAGAAAAAAGTGAAACTAACATTTTGCAAAAAAAACTTATAATATTATTAAAATTCTCGATGTGATACAATTGTTATTTGATTGCACGTATGTGCGATTTATGTGTTAAATTGATATTTGGTTAGCATCACATTAATTAAGTTTGTTGACATTTATACGTATATACATATGTATATGGTATGTATATATGTATGTATGTGTATGCATATTTTAAAGTTATTGCATATAAATTCATATTAATTTACACTTGAAAAATCAAACAAAAACATAAAAAAAAACAAAAAAAAACAAACTCGAAAGTTCTACAACAATTGTATATACAACTATGGAGGAGCCCGCTATTGCAGTGCGTATTCCCGCACGGATCAATGAGATAAATCCTCTCGAAATTTTAGGTACGAAAATCATGAACAATTTCTTAAATATTAGTAGAAGAAAAATAAAGAAACCCTTATTTATTTAAATCAAAAACATTTATTATGCATAGATATTGATGACGAAATAATGGATTTTGCATCAACTCCGAGCCCAGCTAGCATCGTTACCGATGGCGATGAGCACACGTCGAGTAACTTGGCATCGACATACAACTTGGATACGTATCTAATTCAACGCCATCTGATAGAGCTTGTGCGTAAGCAGCCGGCACTCTATAATAGTGGACACAAGCGCTTTAAGGATGATGCCTACAAGGAGGAGATATGGCGAAATATTGCTAGGCATTTATCTCTGGAGATGGGCAAATGTATGAGCACATGGGCGGAATTGCGTTTTAAATACCAGCGTCATGTTCGAAATATGCGTAAATATCGAAAGCTATTTCGAAAAAATCCAAACACCATGCGACCGCGCCCCACCATGTTGTACGAGGAAGATTTACTATTTCTCTATACACATATATCACATTATCCGTTGCATCATCGAAAACCAAACAAGATCAACAAAAATATAATGATAGATGATGATGTGACCATAATTGCACCACAACCTGTTGATATCATCGATGTGGATGATGAAACTGATGATAATTTTAGGATTAATTCAGATCATTTGCGTCTTATCGAGGCGGTGCGCGCCTATCCACAGCTATATGATACGGAAAATGTGAGCTTTAGGAACTATCGCCATCGTGGCCTCATTTGGGGTGCGATATCAAATGAGCTGCACGATAAGGCTACGAAGCTAATGAAAAACTGGCTTCAGCTCCAGACACGCTACGAATGGGAGCTAACGCATCATAGCACTGATAGCAGTTTTCAGCTATTGAAGGAGCTAAGTTTTCTGGCGCCGCACATACGCCAGACACCTGGCACTGTGTGCAAGATGTCTGTCTATTTGCAGGATGCTTGGTTTGATCCCATTGAGCATTTTCGCAGCGTTATGAATTTAATCAACGTGCTCAAGACAATACCTGAATTGGGGCAAATCGTTGATGATTACCAGGATGACCCAAGGAAGCCACAGCGTTATAGTAGCTTATGGCTTCGTGTGTCGGCGCAGGTAAATTGTAGTAGTCAGCGGTGTGAAGTCACGTGGCTGATGTTACGCAACTTTTACATGGAGCTGGCCGAGATGCGTAAAGTTGGCTATCAGCTGCAGGATAAATGGTATTTTGAGAATATCATTTCAAATCTTTATAAGCTATTTGCTATACGCTTACCTCTTCGTTCCGATAAGTGGGCAACCATTGCCGGATTACCCAAAAAACCTACAAGTCCTACGGCTTATCCACGATCGCCAATCAAAATGCCGTCACTGCCATTGGCCATTGTCTATCCGCCGGCGACCGGCAGTAGTGTCACAACATCCGAAGTCACTGGAAATGCTGATAGCATAAGCATGGCAAATGTCATTAACTGTGACAGCACATCAATAGGCGGCAGCTCTATCCCAATCGCAACGAGCACCGCTGGCAACGGCAGTCCCATACCTCACATCAAGACGGCTAATCCATACATCCGCATATTGCCTAAACCGATAATCGCTACAGTGCAGTTGACAAATGCTCCGCCCATTGCTCCAATGACTCCACCGCGCGCTGGCATGCAAATAGCGAAATCCCGATTGCCGGTTGGTGTTCCGTTAGCGCCGGTAATTGGTGGCGCTGCCATACGTGTTGTGGGGCCCGGACAAGGTGGAACAAGTATACAGGGAATAGCACCATCATTGGCGGCTACATCGAAAGTGACCAATGTGGCCACCATGTTGGCATCCTTATCAACTCCGCCAACTAAAGACCTACCAGTGCCGCCGCTGACAAAAATTGCGCCCCCAACTGTGCGCACTGATAAAGTACTAATGCCATTTGGAAGCATGCCTAAAATATATATAAAGACAACACAACAGGGGCAGGCAAAGCCACAGCCACAGCCGCAGCCACAGCCACAGGCGCAGGCGCAAGGGCAGGCATCAATGCAGACGCAGACGCAGAGTCAGGCGCAGGTGCCTACACCGGTGCAACCTCAACAGGTCCCAATGTTGACCATACCGCAAGGATTACTAAAAAGGAATCATCAAAATATACTCAACAGCGGATGGGATGATTTGCGATTGTTAAAAAGTAATAACACTAGCAGTACCTCCACCAGTAATAGTACATCTATGGGCAGCATCATCACCACTAGCAACACCACCTCCACCGTCACCGGCAAAGCTCCATCCACTTCTACTGCCACGGCCACTTCCAATTGTGTCAATGATGTTAAAGTTGAATTAACTGATTGTCCCAAAGCAGGATTATATTTGATAGTACATGGAGGATCGTTGCCATCCCCAGTTAATATGAATGCGTCGCGTACAGTTCTTTTTATACGGGAAGTGTTGGCCATACCGCATCTGCATCACCCGGATCCATCAATGTCTGCCAAAGCTGATGAATTTTGGAATTATCTATGCAAAAAATTCCATTTGCCAGGCAAGTGTGTTATGAAATGTTTCTGGGAATATTTATTTATTTATTTATGATTAATGATCTTGCAGATATTGCTTGCCGTGCTCTCTGGGCGTTCTTATTAGCGAATTTTCAGCTATTTCCATTAATAGCGCCAATGTCGGAGCTGATGCATCCATTCAAGTGTCACATCAAAGTTTGGGAAAAGTCACATCGGCTGTTTAGTAAATTTGATGAGATAGCGCGTAAATATCAATGGTTATTGCACAAGGATGAATTGCCGCACTTAATGAAACATTTTGAAAAGTACGAGCATCTTTATTGGGAACTGCGTAAGCCCCGACCCGGCGAGATAACCCCAAGAGTGTCGGGCGTCACCGAGAACGATCGCCAGGAGGTATGGCGTTTGGCACGTGAACAATATCCACATAGTAAGTGCCTCCATCTCAGAATATTGTACAATAAATCAATCAATAAATCGATCTATGGCAATATATTGTAGTTGTTATATATTTAATTATTTTATTGTTTTGCTATAATTTGCATATATTTTTTGGGTTTTCTAACATAAATATATTTAATAATAACCCACATGATAATGAAAAATCTTCTGTTTGAATTATAGATAATCATTGAATCTTGATTCGGCGTTATAAATAATTAATTCTGCTTTTTTTTATGTTATTAGTGAATCATCAGGATGTTTGGTCAATGTTTAAATTTGCATTCAAGACGTATATGGAGGAACTTGAACGGGGCATTGAGAATCCATGGCCACAGAATTGGTGGCATTCGCTGGAGCAATTAAAGTTTTTGGTTAATGTGCGATATCATCCATTGGAGCCGTATTATTATATTGTGCACAACAAGTTCATGGATGAGGTTAAGCGTTGCAGTATGTATGAGGCATTGATGCAGCCGTCGCAAGAATCTGATACGGCTAGGGGACAGTTGTGTGCCGATCACTCAGTTATGGCCTGGGACACGGACGAGGCTAGGAAACTGTTAAATTATAAACCGCCGGTGAAAGAAAATTTCATCAAGCCGACGATACAGCAACAGCAACAGAAACAAAACCAAAAACTGGTGGCACAGGAGAAAGTGCAACAAGAGCAACAACAAAAGGCACAACAGCAACCGCAGCAACCGAAGCAGCAGCCGCAGCCGCAACAGCAACCGCTGCAACCGCAACAGCAACCGCAGCAGCCGAAGCAGCAGCCGCAGCAGCCAAAGCAGCAGCCGAAGCAACAGCCGCAGCAGAAGCCGCAACAGGAACCGCAGCAGCTGAAGCAGCAGCAGGAGCAACCGCCGACGCAGCAACAGCAGCCGAAACAATCATCTGATGCAGAATTACCTGCTGGCACCACAAAATCAAATCAATTGTCAAATCCGTTGCCAAATATGTGTTCATATCAGTTGACGCGACTTTTGCGCTATTATCCAAAGTCTTATGGCAAGGCGAATACCGCGGAAAAGCGAGCCGCTTGGCTACATGTTGCCAAGGATCTAAATACGACGGGTAAAGGATTAAGTCATTTGTATTTATAAATTTTAATTGTTTTTAATGTTTTAATTTTGATTTATCACAGTTACCGAGTGTCGGCTGAGTTTGCAGCACGCACTGCGCCAGTTGCGCATCTTGAGATACGGTGATCCCAATTGTCGTTGCACGTTATCGCAGAGATATTATCGTCACATGACCGAGATATATAAACAGGTTATCGGCCATCGCCGTCAAACGCCGTCTACAAAATCTCTAAATGAAATGTTAACAGAGCCTGCAGATACAGTCTATCCGCAACGATTTATACCAGAAATTAATTTTGTTACCTGTAAACCCAGTTTGGTTGTTAAAAACTGGGCCAACGCAACTAGCCAACTGCCTGCCAGCTGCCAAGAGAATCTACGTATACGTTTAAGTAAAATCTTTGCAAAGCATGCGGCTATAGCGAAAAGTTTACCCAACAATGAGGAGACCAAAAACGATACAACCAATATCGTCTCGGTCTAGATAAGCTTAAAAATTTATATATATATAGTTTTTTTTTGTACTACATAGAATTATATTAGATTATATTATATTACATTAGTTTAATACTTCAATGGATTGACAGCATGTCAATGCCATATACGGAACCCAATCCTCGCCCATTAATTAGTATTTATAAGTTTAAAATCCATCATTACATCACCTTTAATAATAAATGAATTGTTTTTAAGTTTTTTTTTTTTTTACATTCTACATACCTATGTATATATGTAAAATATCTTATATATACAGTCAAATTTCTTTACCGCATATCCGAAATTTCAGAATTCGTATTTTCGTTCTAACATATTTAGTAAAGTCTCGTGTTATTCCCATATCCCTGATCCCATCTCATATTTCAATCATTATAAGTTCATTATTTTGTTATTGCTGCCTTGTTAACGTTATGAACAATTTATATTTACTATATGTAGGATGAGTTTCAGTGATAACAAAATTTAATTATAATTTCTTTTTTTTTGGTAATCGCTCTCCTTTTTTTTTTTTGGTTTATTTAAATGTAAATTGAAATTCGAAAACAAAATATTCAGGAATGCTTCTAAAAAAAAGAACAAAATAAATTTTGTTACTCTTCAGGTATAAAAACTTAATTTAATATGTTGAAACGTAATTATTCAAATACTTAATATATTATTCAATTAATTAAATTAAAGAAATTTGACTGTATACCTATTATATATCGGATGTACATTATTTTCAGTATAATGCCCCTATTATTTATTATTTCGAAAATGTTTATTTGTCGCAAAATAAATTTTAGTTACTAGAAATAGTATTAAATATTTTGTGTGTATTTCATTTCTAAGGGGTTTTCTGTTTATTTATTTTATTTATATAAGTTTATTAATATTTAATATTAAAGGTGGCTTCTGAGACTCTACAAAAGCCGCTTTGCAAATAAACTCCATATAAAAAAAACGCAAATTTGTGAGG
>JBAMCR010000724.1:0-11854 GCA_037075045.1 Mulgravea parasiatica
TATATATATACATATATAATATATATATATATACATATGTGTGAGGGTTTTCTTTTCATTTTGTTTAAATTTTAAATGCAAATACATATACGTGAAGCTTTTATTTTGCTTTTGCTGTTTATGGTTATTGGGAAAAGTTGGGAATATTGGGGAATTTTTGCTTGAAGAATTCGTATACGTAGTTTTAGACACAAGCACGACGACGTACAAAGTAAATGAAAAATTCAATACATAATATGTAAGTAGGTATATATTCGGTCGATCTTATAATTCTTTGCATTTTACAAAAAAAAAAAGAAACAGAAAAAAAATTAGAAAATTTACAGCAAACAATGGTTTTCAAAATATACGTTTTGTTTCAGTTGGTGATATTATGTATTTTGTATGTGTTAAGAACTATGCAATAAGTGAGTACATAACTAAAAAAATGAAGAAACTCAAGAAAACTCAACTGAACTGAAGCAACAAACATTTTTGGAATGCAACTAATTGAAAATATTAAAGAACTCAAAAAAACATGCCCAAATCTGCGCTTCCCAAAATGGCTTTATGATTTTCATAGATTTTTCCTGTTTAAGTTTAGCGTTGAAGCTGCAATTGAAACATAATCAAATTAAAGTCTTAAAGCCATTTTAATAAGCACCAATTGGGGCATGTCAGCAATAAATACGCATGTATATAGTAGATGTTGCTGTCTTTGCTGCTTTTGCTTTTGTGAGAAAGTTCAATTTAATAGGTAATTTAATAATAGCATTAAGCCAGAGAGCTTCGGGTGACCAGAAACAGAAATAGCAATAAACAGCAATAAAAACATATGATCAAAAATACTGTTAATATAATAAACAAAATTAAAACCATATATAATTCTTTTTTGTAAATATGAGCATAAAATAGGTAATTGGAGGCATTTGATTGATTTATTGATTTTAAAATGAATGCATGTAAATATGTTTGTATGTATGTAATTGGTTGCACAACTGCTGATGATTTATTATTATTATTATCATCACTATTGTTACGGTTATAATTGTTGTTATTATTATCATTAATGTTATACTTTTTTGTTTTTGTTTTAATACGAATACAAAATTAGCACACAAAATATAAACGAAATTAAACAAAAGAAGAACAAAAATGAATGGCGACAATTCAGCAAATGAACAAATAAGAAATGTTTAAAAACCAAATTAATGGAAAATATGTATATTTAACTTTCTGTTTTATATTCTTTTAATAGCTAGCTATTCGCTTGGTTTCACTATGTTGGATATGATTTTTTTTTAGATTTTATCTCGGATTCGCCAATTTAATGTGATCATCTCATATCCTGGTTTTTAAGTTGGGTATGAGAGAGTTAGTGATATAGGCGAATAAAGATAGAGAGAGAGAGAGACAGAGAGAGCGAAGAAGAAAGAGCGAGCGAGAATCAATTGAGACATTATGACGTGTATATCGTTGCTTCTGATTGAACACGTGTGGACATGAAGTATGCCAAATGAACTTGAAAACTACGTTTAAAAAAAAAACAAAAACAAGAACAAAATAATAAAAAAACACACTTTCAGCAATAGCTATAAGCAGCACAAAGCACTAAACCAAACAAATCAAAAACGTGTTAAGAATTAGGCTTCTTATCATTTGTCTTTGCAGTCACATTTTCATTTTAGCTATAATTTATAATTAGCCAACAAAGTGGGCCATACAGGCCCTACCCCAATCAAAATTTAAGCATTACGCACATTCTCAAATTATCTACGCACATAATGTGTGCGTCTGTGTATCAACTCACTTTACGCATGTTTAATACTAAAAAGTTAGTTATCTACGCGCGTGCGGAAATGTTGGGGCAGGCCACAAAGCCACAAAGCCGCAAAGCTTTTTCCGAACTGGTTTTAGTTGTACTCGTTGCATGCTTTTAGGCACGCACAGCACATCGTCTGTGGCGTCTCTGTGGGTGTGGCATTAAATTGTTGCGGCCTAACCGCAGCATAACAACATCAATACAAATTTCGCCCCACATATGTAAGTTATCAAATCAGTGAATTTTGCTAAACACTTGTGGCAAAGCCCATCCACTGTCACTAAACACGACACTAAATCTGTATACATGTGCGCCATATGCGTGTGTATGTGCCTCCATTTAGTTAATTAATTGTTGCACACTCACTGTTGATCACGTACTACATACAACATTTTTGAATTGGAGTTTACTTAAAATTCTGCCTAGGATTTAAAGATTGCTATTCTGAGTTGGTCTGGTTTAGTGCTCAGCTGTTTACAGCTTGCTGCAATGTTTTTCAATTTCAATTTTGATTTCTAGCACATTTTTTGTATTGTACAATAAATATATTATTATTATTAATATTATTATTATTATTGTTTTTATTAAAATATTTATAATCATCAACATCAGCATGGCGGTTTGTTATACATATAATTATTACGGCTAACTCCTCTGTGTTTTTTTGCCTATAATCATTATTGTTTTTTAGGTGTTGCTATTGCATTAACGTCTTTTGCATTAATTTTCTTAAATCTTTTCTTTTTAAGCTGTTTTTACGTGTGACGGAAATAAATGAAAACATTTACCATCGAAACAATCAAATAAGAAAGAAATTTATACACTTTTTGTTAGACTTGAAGATGCACAAAAAAAAAACAAAAATAAAAAAATAAAGAAAAAATTACAAAAAAAACACAAGTAGTTTTAATACTTTTGGGATTAGTCTTTTTTTTATTTTTTTGTTTTGTTCTTGAGTATGGAATTCTAAAACGTCTATAAGAAAAGTAGCCCTCTGCCTGACGGAGATGCTATTAACTCGTAGTAATAGTATAGTCAATGATATATTAGACAGCCAGTCAGTCAGGCAAGTTAGGCGACTTTTGATTAGACGTATGTATGGTATCTTAATTTATTGTATTTTAAAACTCAAATTGAATTTACTGAAATTATCGGATAAGGTAATCAAATATATATGTGTAGGTAAATAAATCAAAAGTTAAATCAAATTGTAAACAACACACTTATATAGCCGATTTATATGCATGTACGCATGTAGTATGTATGTTTTCAAGTAAAACAAATGATACAGACACATTTCTTCAACATTAAAATATTTAGATTTAAATTTAGTTTTTTTCTCATTGTTATTAATTAAAAATTTTTGGGTATTTGTTTTTTTTTTTTCATTTTATATGTATATATGTATATGTATATATGCAAGTGTGTATAAATATACACATATTCATATATATTTTTTTGGTATTTGCATTTGATGTAAAAAATGTAATAATGAGCTTTTGAGCGCAAATAGAACGAAATAATAGAGTAGGTAGAGAAATACTCGGACTCACCTTGTGGAGAGACAGCCAGGTCACTAGATTGTTGTAATTGTGTGTTGAGCCCTGCAATCGTAAAGGATTGCAAGGATAAAAGGGTTAGGAAATAGAAAATATGATACATGATTACATTAGTACTTTACTGTATTGCTACGCTATCAATTATACTGATATACCATACATATATGAACGTGTTCGTATACACATATATGTACAATACATAGGAAGGATAGCATTATATATATTTATTCATGTATTCATGTGTATACGCACCAAGCAAGGCTGGGTGATCGAGATTGGTCATCGGGAAGTTAAATGCGGCGCCAGGGAACAATTTGTTGTCAGCGGGTGACATTATAAAGGACTGTGCGGCATGGTGAGGCGCAAGATTTTCACCAATTTCATCATCATTGCCCGAGCTATTGTTCGATTTACGGGTTAGAAAATCATATCAAATTAAAAATATGAAAATATTACACCGAAATTTCATTACGGATGTTATAGATGGCATTCGCCTAATGTACCTGAGTGAGCCTTTGCCACCATCACCGCTGCTTGAGCGATTGGCGTCATTTTCTCCGGTTGAATCATTGCTGTGCTCATCATTTGCATTCGTGTTGGCATTGTTATTGGAGCAGACCAATTCCATGGGTTCCGATTTGACATCCTCAACACCACGAGCCAACGGCGATGGCGTAAGGCTGCCAAGTTTCTCGCTAATAGAGATGCCATTGCCATTGCCATTGCCATTACCGTTGCCATTGGCGTTGCCATTGCCATTTCCGGAGTTGCCAGTATTACCAGTGCTAACATTTCCAGTGGGTCCATTGCCTGTAAAAGTGAAATACAAAAGAGAGAGAGCCACAGAGAGAGAAAGTCTTTTAGGATGCCATCTATTCATTAAAGATAAAAGATATCTTACGTTTCTCTTCTTTGAGCGGTGGCGTGTTATTATTATTGTGGTGCTTGATCGTACTGAAGTCTGCTGGCGTTAGTTGCGGTGAGGCGCTGCGCGCATGCAACTGCAAGTCCGGGCTGTTGTTGTTGCTGGAGGATAAGCCATTGTCAGCACTGCGCAGACGTTTTAGTGCATGTGACGTCTCATCAACACCAGCAGTGTTGCTGCGGTGCATCATGGCCATCCGCTTCAGCAGGTGGTTGTTAATGTGCGGCAACTGTGGCGGCGGCGGTGGTGAACCAGCCGCTTGGCGCGTGTTAAACAAGGTAGCGGCGCTATCATCGTGCAGCGGTCCATGATGCGGAAGTGTGTTGAGCGGCGTGCGCACCCCGGCATTAGCTAGGTTCTGTATCTGCGCCAAATGCTATTTTACAAAAATGCCAATAATAATATTAAAAATTTGAAGGATGAAACCCTTCATAGTCTCATATAATTACGCTGTGAGTGTCTTCCGCTTGCTGTTGTGTTAAGCCCGAAACGCGTAGAACCTCGGCTGTTTTCAAAAAGGACTGCAGTGACTTCTGGTGTACGTTTACCTCACCATGGTAGATGAATTCAACAAGTGAGTGCAGATCCATAAAATTGACATCTTGTAACAGTATGACGGGATGTTTGCAGGGTGTGCTCTGTAGTCAAAATAAAAAGAGAACAGTTGAAACGGTGAATTAATCACTTGTATTATCAAAAAAAAAAGGACTTGCTTAATCATATATTTACTATCATCTTGTTCGAAACTCAATAATATATTTGATATAATTCCAATATGTATACTAAATTTCAAATTTAATTGCAATAGACCCCGATCTCGAAATCATTCCCAATTCTCCGAGATTACGTTCAATTTAAATAAGATTTCACTTTTAATGCTTATAAATAACACTTACATATACATACAATCATATATGTGCAGACAAACATTCATACATGGTATATATGTATGCACATATGCAAACAGCAGAGTCTGGGCCACTGCAAATACAACTTTTTTTGTTGTGCATTTTCTTCAATATTCAATTTTCTTGAGCTTACAGTCTGCAGTCTCCAGTCCCCAGCCTTTAGTCTTCAATCTTCAGTTTAATGATCGTTGATGTGTATGCATAAAATACATATGTGCACATTTATGAGATTTGTACCTTATCTTCAAGAGGCAACCCAACTCCACTGCGAGAAATTAGGTCAAGTCTCTACGTCTTTGTTATTATATTGGTTTCGCTTCTCTTCTCTCTCGGCCTCACTTTCTCATAACATCATATCCCCAGACAAACAAATGGACAGACAGATAGACAGTTTACTTGTCCCCTTACAATATACTCGTGTATATACATACTTGCTTTTTAAGATATACACACAATACATACAGTATGTGTATAGTATACAAAGTGTATATACTTGTACTTGTTTATATACACATACATATGTGTATTATTGCCCACGTCTGTACCTCTGTTTGTATTTACATACGTACGCATGTATATGTATTGCAACGCAATCGCACTCGTAATGGCTTTTTTTGCATCACAATCGTATTTAAGGGTCTCTGTCTGCGCAAAATTCAACGAAAACAAGCATATATATAATACATATACGCATATATGTGTGCTCGTATATATACATGTATATATATTTGTGGACGCACACTCACATATTCTGTACAATTGATGAAGACAGATTGTGAAATTGAGGTCAAAACGGCAATGATGAAGTGATCACTAGCCAAATAACAGCTTAAGAGACAGACTGAAAAAACAGAGAGAGAGAGAGAGGGAGCGAGCGAGAGAGAGAGCGACATTTAACACTTAAAGTGCGACAGAGAAGCTCCTCTGCTTCAGTCGGCTTACAGGACGAGTTAGCTTTCTCTATTCGCCCGGAGCCCGACAAATGCAAATTGCCAATTGAATATACGAAAACAATAAAGTTAAATACATTTTGTATCTTCAAGGAGGTTAGTGAGTAGACAGCGTGTAGTACTAGAAAAATAAAAATGCTTGTCTCAAACAGATCCAATTACATTTACAATTCCATTTACAGCTACAGCTTAAGTTTGAATTTTCGTTACAAAATCAGTTGAACAAAAGCCAAAATACTTTTAGAAGCGCTTAACTCATGCTCACCTTATACCTCATCCTCTTCTCGGAGCTACTCACAGCTATTGAGTATTGGCATAGCCTTTTCAGGGTGTTATTATTTTATCATGCGATTTGTCACTGTACCTATTAATCAAGATTCATTTTATTCGCATTCATAGACATATCTATTTTAAAACTGGGGTTAATAGATTTAGGAAATAATAGCTACACTAAAAGTACAATGAAAATTCCAAAATTATTACAAAAGATATGTGTATGAGTATTGGCTAATTAGAAAAAATTAATCCTATGGGACCGATAAAAAATAAGTATGCTTTAGTTTCAGTTTACTTCAAGGGTATCTTAATGACAGTCGACATAAAATGATTCTTGCCATTTTTTTCCGTGTATTCATTGTGTTCGTTCCTTTTTTCTGTGTTTTGTTACATTTTGTTGTGTTTCCTTGATAGTAAGCTTTGCAGTTTTACACCTAATTAAAATAATGTGCTGCAGTTAATTAAATATTTATGCATAGGCAGAAGGCCTGCACAACTGCTACTCAGTAAGGTCAAGCAAAAAGGGCGTAGGCAAAGTGTCGCCAAAACCCTTCCCACACACACACACACACACACACACACACACACACACACACACACGAAAACTGGGGAGAGGATTTGACCAGCCAGGACTCGTAATTACAGACATAGCTGTAGCTAGGCTGGACCCTTGAGTGCATTATAGTATCTGTTTGTGTCATTGCAGCTTTGTATGATGTTGTTATTGTTATTGTTATTGTTATTGCAATTGTTGCTATTGCTATTGTTGCATGTATTTTAAATTGAATTTACAAACTTCTGGCTGACTCTTATTGTTGCACTGCCAACAAAGTTTTGTATACTTGAACTAATTTCTTGGTAGATAATTATTTTAACAATTTTTTTCTTCCACTTTTTCCGCGCTCCAATGCTGTTGCGCCATTGTTGGAACTACAGTTACAGTTGTCGTTTGCTCTGCTATTTAGTTGGCCCTTTTAACAAATTAAAAGGCGACTTTCTGTTGTGCAGTTTCATTGGCTCTTCATTGTCATAGTTCCCCTAGCCCCAGTTCTATACCCTAAAAGTCGGGCGCCAAGGGCCAAGCACCAGGCACCAGCACTTGTTTTCCACACCCAAAAGTCCAGATCGCCAAATTTCGCTGAAAGTTTGCAATTTATTGGTCGGATAGCTTGTAAAATAGCGCAAGCTGACATATGTGCGTGCGTTTGTTTGTTTATTTGTTTGTGTGTGTATGAACTTGTAGATGTAAATGGCCCTCGGCCCTCCATATTGCATACGCAATATGGAAAATTGTTGTGCTCCTACCATGGCCACAGTATTAAAGATAATCGTTGGAGCAAGTATTGTAGGCATTAGCAATGCCAATGGTACTAAATGGCCTAAAGATATTTCTATTTCTTTTGCGTTGTTTTTGGCTTTTTAAACTTGCTGCATTAAATTATTGTTGTTGCTGTTCTTTTTTGTTTTTGATTTATTTTTGTACGTAGTTATTGTTTTGTTTGTTTGCGTCTATAATTTACAAAAAGCAAGTTTTCTATCATGTTAACAAATCACGTTGAGATTTATATATGTATGTAGGTATGTATGTATGTGTGCATGTATTTACAATCAACTGCGAACAGACACAGTTACAAAGTACAACAAACAAACCTGCGAACTGAGAAGTTTGTAATTTATATAATTTCTGGTGCAATGGCAATGGCAAAAGCAGAAGCAGAAACAAAAGCAGGAGTAAGGGCTAAGGCAAAGGTATTCATACCCCACTAGCCACAACCACTAATCAATCCACTAACCAATCTGCTAACCATTCCCAAGCCCAAACCCAATCCCTACCTGGCCAGCAACGCCTATTATCGTTGTCGTTCTCGCTGTTGGCGGTCTTGTTGTCCTCGTTGTCGTCTCCGTCGTCAGTGACGGCAATGACAGCTCAAACAATGAAAATGGTAAGGTTCTGGTTAGATATGGACGCGGGGGGTGTGGCAAGCAAGTCTCGAGGTCCCCTAAAAACCGCAATTGCGTGCAAATATTTTCAATGCAGCCACAAGTTTTGGCGGATAGACGAACGACTCCCATAATTTTAATGTCATAATAAAAATAAAAAAGTAAACTACGAGACATCACTGGCTGCTTTTCCTATACAATTCTTCCTTTCCATTGCCATGCCCACTCCCGTCTCCGTCTCCATTAGCTCTAGCGCTACAGTTGAAGTTTCTTTTTGGTTTCAACTTCACCTGCAACTCGAATGTGTGTTGCAATGCCGGAAACAGGGGAGTATGGCCAATTTGCATATTTGCAACTACAACTGGAATACAACTAGAATCGGCTAGAACCTGGCTAAAATAAGACAACAGTTACTGGCATTCGCTTTTAGTAATCACTAGACAGAGGTTTTCTTTGACACTACATTGAGTTCATCTCGGGAATTGCTTACTTGATAGATAATTGTTGGCCACTTGGTTGGGAAATAGTAGTTTCTTTTTTTTTTTTTAATTTTGTTGGCATTTTGTCTTTTTATTTCGTTTGCGTTGATTTGTGCCAACGAAAACTGCTAATTAGTGGAAAAATCATAGCGTGTCTGACGCTCAACCGTTGCCATTATCCTGACTGCATCAACGGCATTGACTGGACGTATGCACAACTTTCTTTTGCTTCTACTCTTCTTAGTCGTGATAGCATAGTTTTGACATTTGGCGTGTTGTCGTCTGTTTCGCTTTTCTAGTCGTTCTTGTTGTTGTTGTTCTTATTATTATTGTTATTGTTATTGTTACTGTTATTATTATTGCTGCCGTCGTGCGCAACTAAATAAATTAAAATGCAAACAAAACGCAATCCTGCGCGAAACGTGCCCTACAACCGACCACCATCATCAGCCCATTTTTACTGTAATATTTTAGCTAAAAGCACTAAAAAAAAGTATTTATCAAACAACGGCTAAAAACTTCGCCTTAACAGTTTACACCATGAGCCCAAGACATTGTAACGGCTTAACGGCTTCCCCGCCGTTTACCGTTTATGGGAATAACTAGCAAAAATGTACTGCCAAAGCTTCTACTGCTCGTGCTCCATACTCGTATAGCAATGTGGTATGCCTACGAATTTAACTGTATGAATACATACAATATAAATGCACATGCACATGGTATGACTATACTAGATTTATTTCATTAATTGCGCTGCCTTCAAAACTGCAAACAAATGACTGTAATTGTGTCCTTATTTCTGGTATTCTACAAACGGTATAAATATGATGAGCTACGCTGCGTATGCGCATTTTGCACCTGCCCACTTAAGCTAAGGGCTTAATAATAATATTATAAATAAATAATATAATGTGCATACACACACGCCCAAGTACAAGTCAACCACGACTCATCAATATGAATGCAACGTATCGCAACTTGCAAGTTGCATCTTTTGCTCTACATTTAATTAAAATTTTAATTTGAGTTGCGTTGTTTTGCTTGTGCTTTTGAATTCATGGGTTAAAAATTAAATTGAAACGCCCAAATACCTATTTCGAACAGATATTTTTACTGTACTTACCTTCAACAGATCGCGGAAGTAGGGGCTGCAAGCAGACAGCACCACGCGGTGAGCCTTTATGCTGCGACCCTCGCAGGCGAGCGTCACATCAACAAAGTCCTCATCATCGCGTAAGTTCTCGAAAGCTGATGTTATGCTGCTTTGATAGTTGTTCCAACGTAAACAGAAATGCTGCGTCTCGTCCATATTGCTTTTTTCTGGATGTTGGTAAAAGTTATCCGTAATTGTTGTTGTTGTTGTTCCTGCTGTTGTTGTTGTTGCTCTTAGCTGCCTAGCGTTGTTGTAGTTGTAGTTGATATTACTGCTTTCTTGCTTGTTGTTGTTGATATTGTTGGTCTGGTTGTTGTTGTTGTTGTTGTTATTGTTGATGTTATAATTGCTGCTGCTATTGTTGCTATTATTATTTTTGCTATCGTCTTCAACTGTCGAAACAACGCTGGCTTTCTTTGTGGTCACCTTTTTGCGTATTTTGACGGCTTTTTATTGCACTAAAGGTATTAATTGTTCGTTCTGCTTGTGCTTCTTGTGCAGTGTTCTCCGCTGCGCTGTTTGCTTTCATTCGAGTGCATATGTGTAAGCAGAGCCGCAGACATACACGCACACACCCACACGCACACACACACACGCACACACAACCACACACACACACACACGCTCACTCGCTCCTTCTGTTAGACACTCACAAAGATCGTTTTCTGCTTCAGTATAATATTTTCGATCGGTTGTTGTTTGACTAATCGCTGACACTTTGTAAATATTTATTTAACTGCAATTAAAAAAAGAAGTTAAGAAATATTAGAATGCAATATGTTTATATACATATATAAATAAATAATAGTAAATTTTTACTTCATTTTAATTGCTAATAATATTGAAGTAGTACATGTACATATACATATGTATATGGTAAGTTTCTTAAGCTATAATATAACCCTCATATTACAATATATTATCGTATTACAAGTATCCAACTTCCTTTATGTACACAAATTTTCATTGCCATATTCTTCATTATTTATAAAAAAATTTTTTTCTTTTGTGGTGGTAATATACAAAAGTTAAAATAAAGAAATTCACAAATTCAAAATAAATTATTTATCGTAAAGAACTCGCTTAGCTTGTAGAATAGCTTAAACTGCTTTACTTAACTGTTTCAATGCCGTACATATATGGATGTTTGGTAAATACAGCTAGGTCTGCTGATGCATACATACACGTAAATCTACCATATGCATATATAATGAACGTAGTTAATTTTGTGAATTTTCTGCAAAGACAGCCAAAATTTATGATTGTTTTAAATTTGCGCAGCGCGCTGCAATGCAAAATGTTCAAAAAAATGTTAACAAATGCACTTTAAAATGTCAACCACGGCGACAATTTCTATGTCACACACATCAGTTAAATTAAATGCAATGAAATGAAAAAAGTATCTAGACGAAAATATGATGGCAATAACATTTGGCACTTGCCAGAAAAATAAAACACTAGTAGACAAAACGCAAGTACGAATACACACATACATGCATACATACATACATACATACAGATATCGAGTACAATTCAAGCTTTATGTTTTGTATTTATTCCATTTAAGCCAACCACAAAACAGTCAACGCGCACCTAGTAAAAAGAGCAAACGCATCGGGAATCTTTAACATTTGTACTGCACGAATTATATACCCTGTACTTTTGTGCTTGCCAAATATTGCACAGACTATATAATTACAAAAGTATGCGAGAAATATTATATTACATATAGTACTATTTAGAAAAATATAGAAAACTTTGTACATTAAATACATAAACATATGCATATATACATATACATATACATATACATATACATATACATATACATATACATATACATATACATATACATATACATA
>JBAMCR010000726.1:0-11831 GCA_037075045.1 Mulgravea parasiatica
ATTAGTATCATTTTTGTGGTTCTTATTGTTGTTGTTGTTGTTGTTTTTGTTGTTGTCTTTGTAGATGTTGTTCTTGTTCTTGTTCTAGATATTCTTGTTGTTAAGTATCTTAAAATGAATTTAACAGCTTAGCGAATTTTCTCTCTGTAGTTTTTAACAATTGCAAGTTAATTTAAATATTCGCAAACAGGGAAACGAGAAACGGGAAATGGGAAATGGGAAATGGAAAATGGCATAAAATTTGATCTGGCCTTTGAACATAATTATTGTATTTAAAGAGATATTATATTATATAGTGTATAGTCGATTATCATTTTCATTTGCATTTTTTTTTTTTTTTTTTGTTTCAAGAAATAAATATATGCCTATTATGCATTATAATTATTATTATTATTATTATTATTGTTGTTGTTGTTGTTATTATTATAATGTGTTGTTGTTGTTACAGTCAAAAGTTATGCCACTTAGGCGGCCGTATCAACCTCTTCAACTATATGATTGGGTGACACCTCGCTGGGTGGCGCCGTTGTGGCAGCAGCGGCAGCCGCAGCTGCTGCTGTTGCTGTTGTGCTGGTGTTACTGTTACTGTTACTGTTACTGTTACTGTTACTGTTACTGTTACTGTTACTGTTACTGCTATTGTTACTGCTATTATTACTGTTACTGTTAATATTACTGCTATTGTTGCTGTTGCTGTTGGTGTTGCTGCTAATTGTCGTTTTTGCAGCCACCAAAGCACTAACCGCGCTGTATGTCGCTTCAGCTGCAGCTGGCGTCGTTGCCTCGGTTGCGATTGCTGCCTCCGTTGCTGAATTGGCCGCATACGGTGAGCTTTTGAGCTTACGCGCCTCACGCTTCTGCTTGCGCTGCTGCATAACTAAGCGCAGCTGATCGAGCTTCGATTTGGTCCTCAGATTGGCCATCTCAACAACGCACTTCTGGCACGTATGCTCCCGTTCCCGCTCCCTTTGGCCATTCTCGCCAATAACATTGCGATAGCGACACATGCAGGAACTAGCTCCGCTCTCAGTGTTGCCCATGCCAGTTGTATTGGCATTGGCCGCACCCATGGTTGCAACATCCGTGCAGCAGCCGTGTGTTGACTTGATACCGCTGTTAGCCGCATTTGATGCGGATGTTGAGGATCCTTTGGTCACATAGTGTCCATTACATTCACCATACGCACAGCTGCCAGTGGCTAAAGCTGAAACCGCGGATGCTTGCTGCTGATGTTGCTGCTGCTGCTGCTGTTGTTGCTGTTGCTGTTGCTGCTGTTTTTGCTGCTGCTGATGGGCGCGACTGTGGCACTTGGCGCAATTGTGATGCTTTGTCGAGTACTGTACGTGAGAAGCAAAAAAGAAGAAAGATAGAAAAAAGAAAGAAGAGAGGGAGGGGGAGAGAGACAATTGTTTATTTGTTCAAGCTAATTTCGAATGTGGCACACTTACCAGCTTGCTGCGTGTCCCAAGATGCAATCCACCAGTTACAGCTGAAGCTGAAATGGCTGCGATGCCATTTCTGTTGTTGCCATTGTTGCTGCTATTATTGGAAACGGAGGCGGAGGCGGAGGCGTAACCGGAGGATGAGCTTAACGTGTTGGAACCTGCGCTGCTGCTGTTGCTGCCACCGCTTGATGGTGCTTCAAAGCTAATGCGTGCACCACGACTATATTGGGGCGTGGCGCTCAACAGATCATTTAGTATATGTATGACCGTGGATATGTCACGCTTGGGCCGACCAAAGCGATCCTGCAGCGCGGGGTTTAGTGTGCCCGAAAAGGTACCCGAATAGATGCCCTTGCCATGATTCTTCATCGATTCAATAACAGCACCGGAGCCACTTTTACGTGGCGCCTCCTCACCACCACCAATGCCAGCGCCAACGCCAACGCTGCCACCGCCCGACAGATCAATTTTATTGGTGAAAACCTCCTTGGAGAGTTTTCGCAGCGTTTGAGTTAAATTACGCGATGCCTCTGCCAATGTGCGTGTATCTGAGACGGCCACGCCAGCATCATCTAGATCCGTAATTGCTCCTGTTACCGTAGAAGCTGATGCTGATGCTGGTGCTGCTGTTGCTGGTGCTGTTGCTGTTGTTGCTGTTGTTGTTGTTTCCTGAGGTTTAAGCGCTGCTGCGGCAGCGGCTGCAGCTGCAGCTGCATGGTGATAATGATGATGATGATGGTGATGATGATGATGATGCCGATGCTTGGAGCGTGTTAAAGCAATGGGATTATTAACCGTCCTGTGCAACGAGCTGCCACCAGTGGCAACACTGCCCGAACCAGATGTACGACTTACGACACCAATCATATTGCTGTTGCTGTTGTTGCTATTACTGCTGCTGTTGCTACTGCTTGCAAGAGGCAACGTTGTTGCAGCTCCTGTTGCCGTTGGCGTTGGCGTTGGTGTTGGCGTTGGTGCAGCTGACGGCGTTGATAGACGTGTGCACAGGCACGATGTTAGCTTGGCGGCAATGGGATCCTGCTGGCAGCCACCGCTGTTGCAACTTACAGCAACAACAGTTGCTGGTTGCTGCGTATTGGCAACACTGCTGTTGCTACTGCTGTTGCTGCTGTTGTTGCTGTTGCTGTTATTGCTGGAGGAGGAACTAGTGTCAGCAACGGAGGTAGAAATACAGCTTGTAGCTGAGTTGGAATTGGAATTTGAGTTGGCATTGGTGTTGGTGTTGGTGTTGTTGTTGGTGTTGAAACAGGAGCCTTGGGCAATATGCATGTTCTTTATGGCTGTCGTTTTGATGGGACTCGAAACAAGATTCGAAAGCGATCTTATTGGCGATGGTTCAGTTACATTGCTGCAGCTGTTGCTGCTGTTGCTACTGTTGATATTGCTGGTTGTTGCTGCCGATGGTGATACTGTTGCTGCTGCTGTTGATGTTGGTGATGCTACTACTGCTGATGCCGCTTGTTGTGTAGCCGCAGCGGCTGCAGCTGCTGCTGCTGCAACGGCAGCGCGTGGCGCCTGCGTTAATGCAATGCTCTTAACAATATTCTGCAAGCTCTCATAGTCGCGTCTGCTGAGGAACGAGCTCAAATCGGAGCTCTTGATAGCATGCCCATGTCCATGTCCATGCACATGACCATGACCATGACCGTGAACATGCCCATGCCCATGCCCATGCCCATGACCATGACCATGACTATGTCCGTGTCCGTGTCCGTGTCCGTACCCGTGTCCATGCCCATGTTCATGGCTCGAACCATTGGTCAGCATGCGACTGAGGCTGCTGCTGCTGCTGCTGCTGTTATTGCTATTGCTGCTGTTGCCGTTGCTGTTGCTGTTGTTGCGTTCCATGTCCAGTTTGCGCGTGGATGTCATGCCACCAGCAGTGCCAGCGGCTATAGCCGAGGCATTGTGATGATGATGATGGTGATGATGATGGCTGTGGCTGTGACTATGGCTATGGCTGTGCTGCAGACTTGGATGCTGATGGCTATGCACATGGCCATTGCCAATGCGTCCACCAGCCAAACGTTGGCTGGAAGATGCGCGTGTACGCATGTATAACGCATGCGAGCCACTGGAGGTGCCACTAACACCAGCTGAGCCACTGCAGCCCAAGGTGCCGAAGCTAGTATTGCTGTTGCTATTGTTGCTGCTGTTGTTGTTGTTGTTGTTGTTGTTGATGCTAGAGATGGAGGACATGGAGTTGGTTGTTGTGGCAGGTGGCAAGCCTGCAGCTGCTGTAGTTGTGGCAGCGGCAGTGCCACCAGCTGGATTGACAGTGCTCAACTGCAGCTGGATGAGCATCATATGATCGCCTAGACGCATGCTCAGATTTAAAGGAGTTTTGCCGCTAAGGAAATCATTAACCTGCGAGTCGTTAAGCGATTCCAGCGCTTGCATAACCGTATTCTCCGGACGCTGTGCCTGCAACAAACAAAGAAGAAGAAAATAAACAAAATTAAACAATGTTATGTTGTTCATTGCACTCTTAAAGACGTTATAACATACGAGTAAGCTACATACAGCTAGTTGAAAATATTATTTAATAAAGCTACATACAGTTAGTTGAAAATATTATTTAATAAATTACAAATAGTATTCGTGAGGTAAAGTGACATCACGACAATATTTTAAAAATAATACAATATATTTTAATTTGATCTTTAAATTTATTATGGAAAAGCATTTTGTTTTTTTTTCCCCCTCAATATTCTCCGACTTAGAGGTTTCGATCAAATCTTTTGTAATATCATTTAATAAAAACTGTTTAAATTATTAACAAAAAAAACACAAAATTAGTATAAATATTTAGTATTTTATGATATGCAAAAGAAATGGCAAATTTATGTTCATTTCAATTAATTAAAAAATGTACAATATATTTTCCAGAATTAAAGATCAATTGTAAACAGCTCTATTACGTAATACTAGATGCTAGCCAATATTTTGAATACATATACCATATATGTACGGTTATATGGTATTGTACATATGTATATACATATGTACGTATTTATATCATACAAGTTTCTGCATATACTCTGACAAGAGAGAGAAAAAACTAAACAAATTAAAATTAAAATTAAAGAAAAACAACAACAATAACAGTTTTCTCTGTTTCGCCCTATTTCACTCTCCCACTCTCCCACTCTCTCTCTCTCTCTCTCTCTCTCTTTCTCTCTCTGTCTCTCTTTTTCTAACTTTCCCTTGAATACAATTGCTATCACTATCGCCATCACACAATAAAACAAGCAACACTATCAAACTATATATGTATATACATATGTACGTATGTACGTATGTATGTACATGTACATACATATTTGCATAATCAGTAAACATTCTTTGTTGTTGCCCTTTTCCTTTTTTGTTTGTTTTAATTTGTTGACACATATCGCCTAGACAAACCACAACAACAATTTCTCATAGGGAAAACTTAATGTAATGAAAATACAATGTTTTTTTTATAAACTTTTTTTTATTATTATAATATTTGGCAATACCGATTGATCAAAAAAACTGTATTAAAAATTGTATATAGAAAATGGTTTTTTTTTTTGTATTGCCAATATTTTTAAGTTCATTCAATATTTCTAAATATAACAATTTATTTTTTTCATTTTGCAAGTCTTTCAATTTCTTAAAATTAAATAAAAATATGTTAACGTAGTTACACACATATATAATACTTATGTATGTATGTATGTATAAATCTGCATAACAGTTTTCTCCTCAACCATTTTTTTTTTTTGAGTTATAGACCGGTTCGGATTCGGTCCCACCACATCGGTCACTTGCCGGCCACTGACTCTCAAACTGTATTCGAACAAGTGTGCAAATCTAACGCTAGACCATATCAACGTCCACATCAACGTCAGCGTCAGCGTCAACGTTAACGCCAACGTCAACGTCAACGGTAACATCGAGCAAGAGCCGCACAACGCTGACGTCGCTGCTTAGATAACGAAGTCAAACAAGCTACGCCAATCGATGGCGCCAGTTGCCTTTTCCTTTGTTTTGGTTCTTATACTATTTTTTTTTTTTGCATTTTCTTTTTTTTTCTATTGATTTTTGTTATTGGTTTTTACGTTTTCTTTTTTTTTGTTTGTTGTTTTATTTTTTGTATTTTGTGCACTATAAATTTAAACTAAATAATAGGCGAGTGGGTGAGCACATTAATCGGTCTCAGTGCGGAGAGATGGGGGAGTGTGAGTGGGGGTGGAGTGGGGTGAGAATGTGTTGTCATTATGGCTGAGCAAATTGTTATCAGTTGACGCCGCCGCTTTGGGCCATTTGTTGCTGTTGTTACACATGTGACAATCGTGTGCAACTAAGTGAGAGGTGCTCGACCAAAAGGTGGCAAGGGTAACATACTACAAATATACTGTATGGTATATGTATGTATATATATGTACATTGTATTATGTATATACATATATTTATAGCAATATACTAGTATGTTATTTGAGCGCAATGAAAAAACAGTTGAGAACACTTTAAAAGAGCTCACTAAAAGTGATTATAAACTAAACGAACGTATCTAAAATTAAACTTTCCCTCCCCGTCCCCCTCCATCAACCAAATGAAAATGAATGTAAACATTTTAATGCATATACACTTAGATGCAAAGCAAAACACAGCCAATTAAATTTCTTCACATGGTATTGAAATATGATTCCAAAATATACACAACAATTATATAATATATTATAATTATTATTTCTTTTTATTTGTTTCATGTCTTTAGATTTGAAAATTTAAATTCATTAATATACTACAAAAATAAGTAGATTAACAATTATTGATTTTTCAAATAATTGACATTTTGTAAACATTTAATAAAAGCAAAAATAAAAATTATCATAATTGAAATCCAATTCCTTACGACAAGTTTGGCACAATATTTTCAATGAAACCGCGTGCGAAGGCAATGTGTCCTAAACTCATGTCCACCACTGTACACTATGTCAGTATGTATGTTTTACTATATTTATGTATTTATATAACGTATCTAATCTCCTTGCTCTACTATTTATGTACATACAAACATAGCTAAGTCCTGTAGGTATGTGCATACGTATGTATGTGCATATATACACACACATAAGTATTTTTATGCACATACTTATCATATTTAAACACTTAAATAGACGACGATGAATCACGATGGAATTCAATTGAAAAAGAACAAATTTTACAATGATTCAAGCTATTTTTATTTTTGTAGATATTTTTAAATCTGAGCTGCAAAAAAAAAGTACAAATTTATCTAAAACATGAGACAAAATGAATCAATTAATGAAATTGTTAAATAGAATGGATTTTACAATTAATATCTTTATGTAATAAACTTGACTTGAACATAAATTATAAAAATGTATGTATCTATCAAACGAACAATATGACTATATACTATATGCATATACACTTTTATTTTAAGATACTTATCATATATACATATGCACGTATCTTAGTGACAACGACTAGTTAATCACAACCTGTAGACTAGAATACCTGCCATGGCCCTTTAGCGAATTTTTCAAATCCATTGAGGGAATTTTTTCATTGTTGTTGTTGTTGTTGCAAATCAAAACCGGCTTTAATAAATTTAATAAATAAAAAAACAAAAGAAAAAAAAGCAATAAAATAAAAACAGCGCCATATTTGCGCCTGGTACCCCGCTCTCAACGTATAAATAACTTACATACGACACATTCAGATAATTGCAGCTCTAGTCGTGTATGCTTAAGCAATGGATACCCTATAATTGACTCAAATCTAAAATTATTATAATTTTAACAAATTTATCAATACATTCAAGTCTTAAGTGTTTTCTATTATGAATGAAAATGTGTCAACTTTGTTCTTGTACTTATCATATAATTCGATTTTCCTTTATTTTTTTAGGCGTTTAATTATTTTTTTGTTTGTTGTAATGCTTACAGGGTATTCAAGAGAAAGAAAAAGAAGAAAATTGTCGCTGTTAAACGTTTTCGATTTGATTAGCAGCAGCAACAACAACAAATAATAACAATAATAATAAATTCCATAGCTAATTATTACTCATGCAAAAAGCAATTAAACAACAACAACAAAAAAACAAAAAACTAATAATAGCTATTTATAAATGGCAGCAATGCAAGCGAAATGCTTTAGACTTTCAGATTGTGAATAGATTCAGCGCAAAATAGATTGAAAAACTAAAATCTTATTGGCCCTTTAATTAACATTAGTAATACAATATATTGTTTTATTATAAAAATTGCATGTTTAATAAGCACTCACACATAGCAATCAATTATAATATCTTAAGAAACAAAAATATAACAAAAAAAAAATAAAAACTTTTTAAAAATATAGCAAACCGAATACTAAATACCCTTAGGAATAATTTTTATATTATATTATATTTTTTATATTGACTAAATGGTACACATATGTGTATATATATTTTACTTATGTAGAAAAAGAAGTATTTCTTTTCGGTTTAGATAAATTATTGAAAATTATACTATACATACATATTATTTAATAGAAGCGTAATAAATAAATTAATAATAATAAAATTTAACATAAGAAAAGCATTTGTTGCTCAGGTATTATCAACACTCGAGTGGCAAGTAAAGTATTTACATTATTTTTCTTTCTACTCGATTATATAATATAATTCCCGTTCCATTCCATTCCATTTCGCATCACGACATTAAACTACAATATACCGACAGTACTTAACAAAAAAATATGTACACACTAATCATACGCTTTTTATATATTAAGCATTGCCTTAAATTTATTTAATATTTTGATTGCAATTATTATTAAAAGTTAAAGCGGTAAATATTTTCAATCCAATGGTGGTATACTGGAAAATCTTCCAATGCCCACTTTATTAAATTGGTCTTAATAATAAGTACATCGGTGTTTTATTTTTTTTTTAATAATTTATTTTCTATTTGTCTATTTTTTATTCAAAAAAATAATGAGACGGAGAACAGTCAGGGGCGTGTACTTATTTCTTTGTCCAGTAGTGTATGTACATAGGTGTATGCAGTAATCGCTGCATTGGATAAACCGGATTCACGAAAATTGATGAGCGGTGCATTTCCGTTGTGCATGGCATGCGCATCTTTATCATACAATATACATACATGCATATATTATGCACATACGTATTCTATATATATGTACATACACACATACATATCAGAAGAAGAAGCAAATGGGGTAGCATACACTGATTCTAAATCAAAATACTACACATCCAAAATTCAAAATTAATTGATTTTAGTTAATAGTATCCAATTTATAATTAATCGTGTTTTTACCACTGTGCAGCCAACTTGCTGACAATGTCATGTGGAATGGTGTTGGCTAAAAGCAAAACAACAACAATAACAGAACTTTGGCTTATTTTGGAATTTTTTCAATTATTCTTTTCCTTTTTTTCTGTGTATTGTATTTCATTATTCCTTTCTTTTGTTTTTAAGATTTTTTAATAATGTGTTCGATGTCAAAAGGCATTTAAACAAAAGCAATTTATTATGATTTTATGATATTAAATTAAATATATTGTAATATCTAATATTGGAATTTCCATTTAGATAAATTTTGGTATGGCTCTCTTAAATTTTATCTCTTAATCTTATGGCGAATTTTGATACAATGCGCATTACAAATATTATCTTAAAAATTTCAAAGAATTAAAGTGTCTATAAAATATATGTATATACATCTATATGTATGTACATATTTATGTATAATAAATGTATAATTTTCGCAGCCCTAAACTTTGTTAATTCACTTTCTTTGTTGGGGTTTCTTTCTTCGTTTTATAGCTGATGTGGGACTTCCTTGGCGCTTTCTTTAACCGATTTTTATACATTTTTGTTGGCCAACATACAAAGGATACATAAATTCGATTGGCCACACCTACGTCGTAGTCTTTACGCTTTGGATTTTTCGGCATTTTATGAGTCTCGTTCGACGATTGTTGACTGTTGAGTTTGCTTGCTTTGTTTGCCTCTCATCAACATCATCGCCAGAGACATCATCATCATCGCCATTATCATCATCATCATCAGCTTCAGCAAAAAAAAGCAGCAACAATAACATCATAATATTTACAATATTATTAATATTATCATGATGATGCCGATGGTGATCATGTTTATGAGAATTGTCCTCAAATTTACCCTTTGTGTGTCTCTTTGGTTGCCACCTTTGTTGGTCTTTTTTATTAAATGGGGGATAGGATTCTTTTGTCATCTTTTTTTTTTTTGTGTTGCAAAAATGCAATAAAAATCATTTTCATAAATCTATGCAGCGAGAAAAAGAATACTTAATAAATTACGCATACGCATAGTGGTACACTTGCACAAGCAAACGAAAAGAAAAAACAACAATTATTAATTTGACAAACGATGCCAACATATCATTTAAATGGCATAAATAATAATAAATGCATGTGCATGTCAGACGGGGTATCCACGACGTCGATTATATCTCAGGTTTTCAGTCGGTCATGGCGCATGGTGATTCGTACACGCCCACCCACTTGAAGGCTTTTCTGCTGCCAAAAAGCCAGAAAGCCAAAACGAAAACAAAAATTTAATTGAAAACGAAATTGAAATGATGACAAAAACAAAGAGATGCCAGCTACAACAACAATAAAAACAACAACTACATAACGTCAACTAAATTTCTTGATAAATTAACGTGTTGCATTGGAATCTTTTCACCTAATTAAATCGTATTAAATATATATACTTAAAATATAAATACTAGTATTTTTAATAAATTGTTGTTTTGCTGTTCTTTTGTCTTTTTGTAAATAAATAAATGCACTTACCCACCCACAGTTTTATGCACTGTCAAGTGTTTTGTTGAATTCCCCCCACACTCATGCAATAAACTTTACAAAATATTATTACTTTTAATAGCTGCTGAAACAATTTTTTTTTTATTTTTTTGCACTTTGTTTTTGGCCTACGCAATCGTCGCATTTTATTAACGTAAAGAGCTAAATGACTCGAATGAGACTGGGTCCAGATTACAAATTGGAACAATATGCAAATACTGTTCGAGATAAATGATTTATATGTATATATAAGAAATAAAAGACACAAAATACAAAAGTTTTATATATGAGATGCGGGAACTTTTACTTTCGTTTTTACAATTGTTTTTGTTTTTGCTTGGCCACCAACAACACCTGCTATGCGATGCATCAAACTGAGAATCGATCATAATATGTGTAATTATATTTAGATGAATTATGAAATCAGAATAAGTACATATTGATTGATCTCGATACATACATACATACATATATTTGTGACATATACAGCCAGCGGTCACCTTGTATTTGTATCGTGTCATTATTCATTTTGTCAATAAATCAAAATGAGCTGTCAACGTGTCACTTCTTTAACATAAATTTCAGCATATTTTTTTTTATTAATTTTTAAATTTTCTTGATTTTTATTTGTATCTTCTTAAAGGAGCAGATGAGTTAAAACACTGGAATCGGCACCTGTCCAATATTTTGACTACCGTTTAAATGAGTTGTATTATATGCATTAATTTTTTTTTTGTTTTTTTTCTGTTGCTGTTTTTTTTTTGTTCTTTAATTGGTGCTAATTAGTGGCAAATGTAAGACAGCTTGTGACTCAGCGTACACACTTTATGCAAAATTCTGTTCAAAGTCAAAATGAAACAGTAGAGATCGCTGCCCCAAAATTGAAAGCAAAAATTTGACAAAAATATTGTGAAAGAAATGATCACACCTTTAACAATAAATATGTACATTTAAATGGAAAAAATCAATAACAATAATCATAATTAACAAATTTTTTGACAGTTTCTCGCCTTTCTGCAACGTCGGCAATTTACATTTGTATCTCCTCTTAACGATCAATTTTTGAACAAAAAAAAAACATATTTTGTTACTAACTATTAACATCTTAATTATTTGTTTTATTAATACCTTGGAAACAGTCAAGTATGTACGAGTATGTATTTATTTAGGTATTCTCTCATTTACTATGTCAACTCATTTTACAATTTATAATTATTGATAAAAAATTATACAATATATTTCACACAGAATGCGAATTGTTAATTGCCAATTGTATGTGTAAAATTAATTAAAATTTTTGAATTTTTTTTAAATAATATTTAAATTGTATATTATTTTTAAATGTTTGAATATATTTGCCAGTTTTTGTACAAATAAAAAGAATTTAATTTACTTTTTAATAACGTCATGATAGAGCTGGGTCTATATAACTATATATCTATATATATAAAATTCTTTAACCGCATAGCAATAGCAATAGCAAGAGTGATGTTTCCACAGCCCAAACC
>JBAMCR010000727.1:0-11771 GCA_037075045.1 Mulgravea parasiatica
TTTTTTTAACACGGTTTTTTTGTACACGGATTTCTGAGGAACGTATCTACCGTGTAAATAGAGAGTCGAGTGTATATTCATTTATCAAAAATAAAATTTCGATTTTTCGAATGGAAACATAAAAGTTGTTGATAATGAGTAAGCGTTTTATAAATAAAATGTTAATTATTTTATTATGATATTAATTGTTTTAAATATAATAAAATATCTGCTTCGATTGTCTCAATAATATTAGTTTTTTATTGCTGGGTATCTCATTGTTTATCATCATTATTTTTTTTTTTTTTTTGCTGGCGTTTACTCAACATTTATTTTATTTGTGCGAGTGTGTGCGAATGTGAATATGTGTGCGTGTTTTTTTCCGTGTATTAGATAATGTAGAAAGCAAGTCCTGGCTGTGGCAATTCAGAAATTCAGCAATCTTCGCATTGTCTACACTTAGTTCTTAGTCCTGTCTTGCTGTCCTTCCGTCTCCTTTGTAGTTGCAGCTAACCAGAACCAAGTGTTGCTTTTATGGCAGCGAGTTTTCAGCACTTGCTCCAATAAGTTTTTTTAATTTAATTTTTTTGATTAGCTACACTTTATGCTTTTATCCCTTTCTTTCTTTTCTCCTTTTTTTTTTCCTTCTGTTTTCGGTTGGGTTTTCTTTTTTCGTGCAGTTGGTTATTTTCACAGTTTTGTCCGTCCTTTGACTGCAAACGCCGACAGAGCATTTTTGGTACCTTTTTGTGCACGAAAAGTTGTTGGCACTGCCATGACACATTCTCGTATGCAGTTACTTCATGCAGTTTCTTCATGTAGTTAGATCATTTATTTCCTTCATGCTGATTCTTCATGCAGTTTTTTCATGCACTTTTCCTTCATGCAATTACCTCATGCAGTTCCTTCATGCAGTGAGATTATTCGTTTTACTAATTCTTTATGCAATTTGATCATTCATTTCCTTAGTGCATTTTCTTCATGCTGATTCATCATGCAGTTACTTCATGCACTTTTTCTTCATGCAGTGAGATCATTCATTTCCTTCATGCTGATTCTTCATACTGATTCAGTATACAGTTTTTTCGTGAAATTACTTCATGTAGTTACTTCATGCAGTTCGGTCATTCATTTCTTTCATGTTGATTCTTCATGCAGTTCCTTTTTAAAGTCCTCCAAACAGTTTCCTTCAAACAGTTACTTCATGCACTTACTTCATGCACTAGTTTGGACGACTTCATTTGTAAATTTTAATGCGGAATACGTTGAAATTTCATTGCATTCCATCTCTTCGCTTGCCCCCTAAATGACAAAGTGCATTTTAATGAAACCAAATGCAACTCGTGCACGGAACAAAGCTTGGCAAATGTTAAGTTGATTTGAATTTTAATTTAAAATGAAATCCTTTTATGATGCAACTTGCTAATGAACTATATACATGGTTACATACATACGTACAAACATACAAAGTACATATGTATGTATCTTATATCAAAATGTAAAATTTAAAGACGAAACTATTTATTTTTCCAGCACATCCACCCAATTATCCAATGAAACATGCAAATTTTTGCAGTTGTTGGTTTTAGTTGATATTATATTTTAAGTAGAAGACATAAAAAGAGCTCTGGACAGAGAAGAGATATTACCTTAATAATAAACAGATAGAGAGAGAAAGCAGATAGAGAGAGAGAGAGAATGAGAAGGATAGGAGGGTAGAAGTGGATGGATAATGATTCAAGTCCGACATCGTTGTCGCTATATTTTATGTTTGTGTTACTTTTTTAACGGTCTTTGTAATTATCACTTTAATGAACTTTGCTATTTTGATAGCACCCAAAAAGGCAAGCGAACAATGGCGCAACGAAGGGGTCCGAGTCCGGATCTCGATCCAGGGTACGGGTATATGTCTTGGGTAGAGCTGAAATTATGGGTAAGGATGCGGGTGCAAATCCTTGACGGTGTGGCCTGTAGCAAGGCTACGTGCGCCAACTTCTTCATCCTTGTTGGCGTAGTTTTTTTCCCTTTTTGTTTTTGCCTTACTTTTTTATTAAGGAATAAAATTAGTGAGCACGTGCCGAGAACGCCAAGTCGCAAGTTGCTAGTTGCATGCTGCATGCTGCATGCTGCATGCTAGAAGCTGAAAGCTGAAAGCTATAGCGTTTGCCGAAGCAGCCCGGCAGCAGAAAGTAATGTGAAACGAATGTGCACAAAATAGTCCAAGATAAACGCGCAAAATGTTCAGCAACAACAACAATAACAACAACAACAACAACGTAAAAATATTTAAACTTAGTTTGGCCAAGGAAGCGTCAAGGCAACGACAGCTAAATAGCTTCAGGATCTGAATTTGTTTGCACCCAAAAAACACAAGAAAACAAAAACAAAAAACAATAACAAAATTCATCATAACAAAATTCATCTGGCTCGACTTAAACACACTCAGTACCTTAATTGCCTGCAATACCCTAACCTTTCATAGCCAAATTATGATGTATGATGGTATTTTACAAAACAAAAAAAAAACAAATTAAATTATTTAATCATAGTATTAACCCATTGTCAGCCACAGTACCTCATTTCACCCCAACCCGATTTGACATCTCAATTTATTTCATACGGAGTTATTGGCTCGACTTCCGTGTAAAATCGGTCGAGTTCTTTCTGTCCATACAACGCTCTTGCATGTTCACCGTGTACAGGGTATAAGAACAGAAAGAAATAAATAAAATTTAAAAAAAAAATTCACTGGCAATGAGCGAATAAGCTGAAAATGAACTCCACACCTGCCGCTGGAATACCTTAAATACCAGAGGGCATCCATCAAGTAGTTGCAACATTTACAAAACAAAAAAAAAAACAAAATAAATGGAAAAAAATACAATAGTACAGTCTATATGTATATATACATTGTTGTTGGTATGTTAATCGACAAAATGATTAGTAGTACGAAGAAGAGGAAGAAGATTTGTTAATGAACTCTGGCAAATTCCAAATTCAAAAAACTATGCAAAACTCTAAGTGAACTGATTACCGTAGCTTTAAATGATCTAATTAATTAACAAATGAACAATTTATATTGTTTGAAATGTATTTGAAATTAATTTGCTCAGATGTTTTTAAGGCAATTAACGAACGCATTTCATTAATTCCGAATGCAACTAATGATGCAATATATTTTTTGTTTCCTATTGATTTTTTATTGGATTGCAAATCCCGAATAATCTAAAATATTTAAAATCAATTTAATTTAAATTATATTACAATTTAACTCATCTAGCATTTAAACGAATAAAAATGGTAAATAAAATTAAAAAAAAAAAAAATGATTAAACACTCCACAAAATTCCCCTCCCCCCCTCCCTCCCCACACGTCAAATGTGAACTTTGAACTCTGCCATTTTTGCGGACAGAAGTCCAATTGACCATTGACTCCAGCTCCCAACGGATTGGATTTTCATTGTAAACGTTGGCCAAATGAAATTGGTGAAAAATTAAAATGCAGCCAACGGCATTTGGTTTTTCACGCCATGAAGCGATTAATCATAAAAACAGATTTTTACAGTGCCACCGACACGCATACGCATACGTGTGTGTGTATGTAATTCATGCACACATACTGATGTGCTAGAGTAGGGCACGTGTTTGTACATACATACATACATACATACAAATGTACGAGTATGTTCGATTCGTGCCTTAATCAGCACGAATAAAATACGCAATAATCAATTTAAATGTTTACATATTCAATTGTTTATTTTCATTATTATTATTATTATAAATATTATTTTATTTTTTTTTTTATTATTATTATTATTAAATTGAAAGCTTAAACTATATGGGATAAGAGAGATGAATTTGAGAAAAAGATACAATAAATTTAAAAAAAAAGATACAACAAATTCGACAGAAAGATACAACAAATTCGAAAGTAAGATACAAAAGTCACAATGTGAGATTTTTAAAAGTTTTATTATAAGCTTATGGTAATAGTATTTATTTATATATATACGATATACAATAGTACGAAATATATGATATATATATATATATGAATAATATATTTTAGGAATTTTTAAAGATAATTTTAATAATTACTTTGAAATTGTAAATTGATCAATTAATTTTTTTTTGCACATCTCTAACTTGTTAATATATTTGTATATGTATATATGAACGTATGTGTGTGCATATGTCTGTATGTTTGTGTATATGTCTATAGAGTAGTAAGTATATCAGCACATGTTGTGTTCTGTTCTGTTCTGTTCAATTTGGTTTGGTTGTGCACATAAAATATGCAAAATATCTTGTAATGTGTTTATCATTGTGTATATTTAGTACGCACACACACACACACATACGTACACACGCACACACACATATACGTACACTCGTACTGATAAAGGACGCTGAATATTGCCTGTAAATGTCCTGTACCGTTTGAGAGCTCTGTCAAAAAGGACTTGACTGCAGCAGCAGGACCTGGCCCAGATCCTGGCTCAGAACAGAACAAATAAATTCATTGAATTAACAAATAGCTTTATGTTCATTTTACGCACCAAAAAAGCAAAAAACTCACAAAAAAAAACACAAAAAAAACAAACAAAAATGAAAATAAAAATAATAATAATAAAAATAAAAATAAAAAATGTATTCCATAGCAGTTGCCCAACAACAACCGAGCGTACGGCCAGCTCGAATGCATCCCTCACACACACACACACACGCACACACACACAGACACACACACAGAGAGAGAGACGGACATGCCACGCCCTATTAGCTGTAGAACGGGCGGGTTGGTAAGGCTCTTAGTGGATTTTCGTTAAAAATTTATAGAGATCCTGTCCATATACACATACACATACACATACACATGCACATGGTGGGTAAGTATATTTTCACAGTTATTTGCGGTTACATTTTTGCCGCCATACACATACATATATAAAAAATACATATGCTTAAACTGAATATGTGTCTGCATGTATGTGTATGTGTATGTGAACTGTAAGTGTATGTCTCATAAATGTATGTATGCATATTAAGTGAATATAGCCCACAATTTTCAGGTATTCAAAAGGTGTTGATGCCATCAAAGCTGAACCTGAAGCGTTAAGTGGAACCCTCGTCATCCGCCGATGGAATGAAATGTGAGAAATAACCGTTGTACAATAGATAAAAAAGGTCAAATAAAATACAGTTAATCTGTTAATTAACATAATTCAGTATAGTATTTAATTTACTGCGATTGAAAAAAAACAATCTGAATATTAAATGTCGCCAAACCAATTTCATTTTCTTTCCTAGAACAATTCATTTCCAATATATAAAACAATAAAGAATTTATAAGAGAGAAATTAATAATATATTTTTAACAATAATAATTATTATTATGTGTAATAAAAGTTATAAATATATTGAGCATTGAATAATGGGCCTTAAGCGTCAGTTTAAACGCAAGGATAACGTTTTATGAGTGGCATCTTCGCAGAGTCCTTACTAAGTTTACACGAAAATAATAAAAAAAAAAAAAGAATTTAATGAATAATTCCACGATGATTATGTTAAAGACGTTGACTTTCGATTTATGGCAATTTATTGTATTGTTATTTGTTTGGATTTGGAACTCATTAAACTTTAAGAGAATGTTTATGTATGTATGTATGTGGGAGTATGCTTAACTTTAAGGACATCGCATTGGATCGCATCAAAAAACACTTTAGATGCGGCAATGTGAGCATTATCTATGCAACATCAAGCAGCTGAAATGCCTTAAATATTAAATATATTATATGTATATAACATTGGGGCAAAGTTTCGATTGGTGCCACATGCCGCAGGCTGACGAACAATGGAAACTTTGTGGCGTAAACAACAAAAGAGCCGAAAGATTTACTCCTTAACTGGGCCAACAGGATGAAAGAAAGAGCAAGAATAACACAGAGAGAGATGGAGGGATGGGAAATTGGGAGTGCTGAATAGGGATTGGAAAAGGAATTGCTATATGGATTGGGATATGGCAGAGTGCCGCCAAAAGAAGGTAAAAATATTATATCCCTATCTATCTGTACATGTGTATGTGTATGTGTATGTATGCGTCTGTATGTTTATGTATATGTATTGTATAATAAGCCATAAACAACAATCGATGGAAAAACAACACACGAGACTCACGAAATGAAAACAAAAGAGATATTTATAAATAAGAAATCGCAATGTAATGTGTATGTATGGTATGCATACATATGTAAATAGTTTGACTGTGTGTGTGTGTGTGTGTGTGTGTGTTTATGCACACCCATTCATACATATGCAAAAATTGCAAAAGGATTGGCCAAAAGTGAAACATTTGGATATGCATCTAAATGGCATCATCAGCATTGAGTTGGGCGCCAAATGCGACAACAGGGTACAACAACAAGGACCGCTTGAGCTAGGAACGCAATCAAAGGTCCTGGCGATTGGGACACAAACAAAAGTCGCAATTCTATGCCAAAGCACAACAACAACAACAACAAGAACATAGAAAAAAGCTGGAAATCATTTTACGGGCGTTACATTTTATTTGCCATCGTTTTGCCATCCAAAGCCAACTCAAACGGGAAGAAAGTCGGAAATCTCTGCACAGTGGTTCCAAATCATGAGTAATTTTGTAGCAAAAGTATCAAAATTAAAAAAAAGAGCAGTTTTTGATTTCTTTTTAATTCATTGGATAATAATCAAATTTTAAATATTTTATTTCTTAAAAAAAAAAAATGATTAAATTAATGCGTGATAAAAAAGCGTTCAGAAGGAGAGGGGAGTGTTGAGGGGGGTGGGGAAATAAAAGAAAAAAAGTTGCCCATGACACATGTGTCCCACTGTGTCCCACAATAGTGCTCGTAAGTATCTCTCCACTCTCATATGTTCGGCTTGGGATGGGGCGCTCTTGTGGCCTTATAAAGCGCACGAGTGGGCGGCACCGCCGGCTGCGAGCTGTGCTCAACTGGATGGGAGAAGAAGTGGAATCATGGCAATCAAAGGGATAATAAGAGATGGCTACATACTTCTTAATACGTTGTAGCCACGCTCATCGGCTATATAGTGGATCGTCTGAATCTGCGAGGGTTGTCCTGCCACGGGCACAGAATTGTAACCCTCCTGCACATTGATCACCCGATCGCCCACACGCTTCAAATACAGCTTCATATAGTTGACCAGGCCATTGCTCAGCACCAATCTGCGGAATGGAATCAGCATAAAGATGAAGGTTATCCCGATCATTGGTGTGGTGTGGTGTGGGTGGTGTGGGTGGTGCGCTCACACTTACTTGAATTCCTCGGTGCCGTTGTCATGTTTGATGCGATAATTTTGCACCACATAAACTGAATCTGGACGAGATGTTGTTGTTGCTGGTGTTGTTGTTGTTGTTGCTGGTGTTGTTGTTGCTGTTGGTGTTGGTGTTGGCCTCTCTGTGCTCTTGTTGGCGGCTGATGCAGACTCATCAAAGAGATAATCAAAATTCTCCTCTTCAAAATCCATTTGCGGAAATACGACCAATTGATCCTCATACAAAGGGAACACAGCATCCGAATCTGTTTCACTTGTTGTTGTTGCTGCTGTTGTTGTTGTTGTTGTTGTTGTTGTCCTTGGCGTTGTTGTGCTGCTCAACTGCGGCACAGTGCCCACAAATTCTCCCCCATCCTCTTCCTCCATATCTGCCGGCCAAACAACCAATTGTAATTCATAAAGCGGTTGACTATTGCTACCAGACTTGGAGTGTCGCAGGACATTCGCTGGCTTATTATTGTTGCCGCTGCAGCCATTGTCCTGCAGCTGTAATGCCTTTAGTTGCTGCTCCTCTAACGAGTCCATTGTCGCATCGAAAGTCAATTTGCAGTCAATGTGCAGCGATTGCTCCTCAAGTGTTGCCGCCGCAGTGGTCGCCATCACCTGCTCCCGCTGAACCCGCTGAACCCCCAAATGCTTCAATGTTGCTGTTGTCACTGGTGTTGCCCCTGCACAAATCACGACCAGCAGCAGCTGCAGTAGCAGCAGCAGTAGCATGGGCAGAGAGCCTGGTCGCCCTGTATATGATGACATTTCTGGCCAGGAATTGCGTTTACCACCTGTCTCCACTCACGAATCTTTCAATTGAAGTTGAAGTTGAAGCTGAAGCTGAAGTTAAAGTCAATATTTCGACTTTGATGCCAGATTTCAGATTTCAGATTCCAGATTCCGGAGACTTTAACTATCGTTTGCCAGTTGCTGTTGTTGGCTTTGTTCGGCCAATGGAAACATCTTATATTTATACCCAGAATCCACACACAATGCATGCAATAAATGCCAACAACAACAACAACAACAACGACAACAACAACGGCAGCAACTGCACCAACGACTGCAGCAGCGACCGCGACGCTGGCAGCGACTTAGTCAATATTCCCAAGCAAATACTTTAAGCCGTTACCGTTATGCGCTAAATGCAGCACATAAAAATTATGGAAAAAAAAAAATAAAAACAAAACGAAACGAAAACAAACAAAAAAAAAATAAAGAGCAATAAAATGCATTAATAATATTATACGATAATAATAATAATAATAAACTACATGAGAAACAATCGGAGTAACAAAAATCAAATAAATCAATTCAATTTTTATAGGCAAAACAAATGTATTAAATGTATATGATATTAAATATAAATATTAATAATAATTATAAATTTATAATAATAATTAATTAATAATAATAATAATAATTAGACAGCAAGAAAGTCGTATAAAGCAAGTATCATCGTAATATTCTTAGCTAAAAATTAAATACAAATTTTATATTTAAAACTAAAAGTAATTAAAATATTGCATAATTATTAATTCTTTATAAATTTGTATTTACATACATACATGTGTATGTGTATGTGTATATGAAAATGTTTATGTGTTTGTATATGAAAATGATAAACGAGATAAGATCTGCCCAATATCGAAATACCATAAGAATCTCTCTTTATTGATTATCCCAGTGAGTGAATGATCAATGATTTTCCTGCTCTCATTGCTCAATTTCGTGCTCTTTTCCTTCTCTTAACTTAACCCCACCCACACACTCTTCTCATTTTCCGTTATCCTGGCACTCATTCATTTCTTCAGTCATTTGGTGGGAGCATCATTTATAATAAGATTCCCATGCTGGACGGGCACAGCTCATGAAACGCCACCAGCGACGCGTCGCATTGAACCGTTGCAGCGGTGACGTCACGACCCGACGTCGACGACCATTAACACTGCTGCTGTCGTTGCTGATGCTGTCGCTGCTTCTGTCGCTGCTTCTGCCGCTGCTTCTGCCGCTGCTTCTGCTGTATTCAAGCGATGGATGCGTCGTTTAGCTTTTGTTACCGTTAATGCATTTGTATTTGCACTTTTGTTCTTGTTGCTGTTGTTCTTGTTGTTGTTCTTCTTCTTCTTATTCTTCTTGTTGTTTTTGTTGCTGTTGCTCTTGTTATTCTTGTTGCTGTTGTTGTTGCCGTCACTGTTGTCCAGGCGCCATAAAAGATATTTTATGTTGCAAAGTATTTTTAAACTTTTCTTTGGCTCTCAAACCGGTTTCTTTTTTCTTTCTTTTTGTTGTTGCTGTATTTGTTTTATATTATTTTGTATTGTTATTGTTTTTTTTCTGTTTTTGTTTTGTGGCAAATGTATGTATGTATGTATGTGCATAGGCATACAAATTCGCATGTAACATATACGTGTACATACATACAAACGCCCCACAATAAATATATATGTATGTATTTATGTCCTACACCCTCGTCTCTTACCACACAAAAGTCAAAAGGACGAACTTCCTTATCGCCGCACAGTTTAAATAAATTATTTTGTGCACATTTTCCCGACTTTTCAGTTTTATTCGCATTAATGGATTCCATCATTTAATATTAATATTAATATTTTAATTTAACTAAGCCAACTAAAAATATTATTTAATACGACATTTTTTATAATAGATTCTATTTTATTTATTTATTTTTCATAATTCAATAAAAAATAAACTTTTTGTTTGTTGTTTTTAATACTTAACAATTTGTCACAAAATGTAATGCACATTTATGTATTTGTACTGTATTTAATAATTATAATTATAACTTAAAATACATAAATAGAAGTAGAGTATGAATAATCAATCGAAGAGCAAAAGGACATCAATCCTGTGTGTATGTGTGTTTGTGTGAGTGTGTGTGTCTCAGTCTCTTAAGGATAAACGTCTTTATGGATTATTATTTATGCACGCACATACAAACATTCAATAAATAATACTATGCCATATAATATATTATATATATATATATATATATTTTATTTTAAACAAGAACAGAGAAGAGCACAAGAACGCAATAAGCGTCTTTAATATGCAATTTGTCAAAACTTATTTGATTTATGAGCGAGGGGTAGGTGGGGGGGGGGGGGGGGTGGGGGGTGTGGCAGCAAGGAAGCAGCCATCCAACTGTCAAACAAGCCAAAAACAAGAGCTACCAAACTTGCGTTTAAACCCAATTGCGTGCCAGGTTCCGTTCACGTTCACCTACCCCATGTGTCTACCCCCCCCCCAACCCCCAATCCCCCAAGCCCTCAACCGCCCCAACCCCTCCTTACCCCAGCACACCATCCTCGTGCAACAAACCGAAAAGTCGAAAAGCCCGAAAACCCGTAAAGCTGAAAAACCGAAAAACCGTAACTAAAAATCGGCTAAAAGTCATACCCATCCCCCATCCCCCGTCCCCCATCCCACAGGCCCCATCTCCCCGCCGCCATCGGAGGGTAGTCGAAGTCTTTGGTCGTTTGGTCGGATAGCTTGGGCTATCGTGCTAATCGTCCATGGCAGCGAGAACTTTAAAGGACAACAAATTGAAATACTCACCCACCAGCCAGTGGGCCATGTCAACGTTTGTGTCCTGCTCCTGTCTAGCCAAACAATTCTAAAGTGGCCAATTCCTGGCCGAGACGTAGACGTAGACGTGGACATGGAACACACACTTTTTTGACTTTGCCGTCAGAGTTTTGTAATTTTATATTTTATATATTGTATTTTTTCATTTCTTATTTTTTTTATTTTTATTTTTATTTTCTTTCGATCCTGTTGCTGTTGCTGTTGCTGGTGCTGGTCCTGGCATATGATTTTCGCCTAATATAATTTACCGCTGTGCGTCCAGGACTCTTAATCATGTGACTGCCGGCGATTTGTCACAGCTGCTGGGCAGCCTCAAAGGAAGCTAAATCAGTGAGCACTTAATTTCATTTACATATTTCAATTTGATTGAAATTAAATTTTACTTCACAAGCACTTGACAGCCAGCAAAATTGTTGTGCAAATTATCTAGAGCCTGCGCCAAGGATTCTATTTTCATTCACATACCTACATATTAATCTGAATACATAACATGTTATATATTATATTTTAAATTAAGGATTTAAATTTTATTTTATCCAAGTGTAATCACATCTTTTTAATATACAAAATTTTAAATCTATTTTTGGGGTGTGTTATATTACATATTATTTATTATTATTATTATTATTATTATTATTATTATTATTATTATTATTATTATTATTTTTTTTTTTTTTATTATTATTATTTTTATTATTATTATTATTATTATTATTATTATTATTATTGTTATTATTATTATTATTGTTATTATTATTTTTTTTTTTTTTATTATTATTATTTTTATTATTATTATTATTATTATTATTATTATTATTATTATTATTATTATTTTTATTATTATTATTATTATTATTATT
>JBAMCR010000729.1:0-11754 GCA_037075045.1 Mulgravea parasiatica
ATGTATATGTATATGTATATGTATATGTATATGTATATGTATATGTATATGTATATGTATATGTATATGTATATGTACATGTATATGTATATGTACATAAAGTATATGCATGTGTATATTTGCATTTAAATATGTGTCTATGTGTATAAGTCCGTACGTGTGTGCGCTTTTTAGTCGGTCGGTCATTGACCGTTACAGCTGAGACGCATTGACGCCGCTGCTATTGGCTGTGTCAGTTGCAGTTGCTGCTGCTGCTGCTGCTGCTGCTGCTACTGTTGTTGCTGCTGCAGTAGGTGTTGTTGATGCTGCTGTTGGTAACGAGGTTGCATCGGTTATCCTGACTAGTTAAAATGAGCAGAGCGTTGCCACTGATTGACGGACGCATAAAGAGAGGGACAGTGACTTTATAAGAGAGTAACGAAGATGGAAATAGTGTATGTGTAAGAGTGTGCGTGTAAAAAAGAGAGAGACAGGGAGAGAATGTGTATATGAGCTTGGCGTCGTGATCATTAGCTGCTGCTATTGCTGCTGCTGTTGTTGCTGCTGCCGTTGTTGCTGCTGTGGTTGCTGTTGCTGCTGCTGCTGTTGCTGTTGCTGTTGTTGCTGCTGCTGCTGCTGTGTCGTCTACCCAACTTGTTGGACAAGTTGACGGCCTACGTGAATGGCGCGTTATGTGCATTGAATTGGAGTTGGAGGCTTGTGCGTTTGCGCAAAAGTCAATGAACTCCGTCGCTTGACGTTGACGCCTGATTCGCTTGCAGCGCTGTCGCTGTCGCTGTAGCTGTAGCTGCTGATGCTGTGTTGTTATTATTGTTATTGTTGTTGTTGTTGTGTTATTGCTGCTGCTGCTGCTGCTGCCGTGGGGGCGTCGCGTTATTGTGTGTGCAATTCACACCAATACAGCTGCATTTGGGAATGTAGGTAAGCCACTTGCCAGGTCGGGTTTGTGGTTGCTGCTGCCGCTGCTACCGCTGCCGGTGCTGCTGTCGCTGTTGTTATTGTTGGTTATGTGTCGCTATTATTGCTGTTGCTGTTGTTATTGTTGTTTCTAACCTTTTTGCAATACGCCACTGCGTTAGGCAATAGCCTCACTGTCAACACTTGGTCAACCAGACAGTGCATTGATCTCGCCATTAATTGTGTGTGTGTGCGTGTGTGCGTGCGTGTGTGTGCTACTATTGTTGATATTGCTGTTGCTGTTGCTGTTGCATGTATCGCATGTGAGACAATGTCGTTGGCACAGTGACCGGAAAACAGATTGACTCAATGACTGACTTTTCAAAATCAATGCCTGCCGCTATTAGAATGCAAAAGAGAGGCAAGCACTTAGAAAGAGAGAGCATAACAAAAATCGAAAAGAAACAATGGTTGTCGTAATTGTTGCTACTCTCTACTCGGTGTGGGCGTTTGAGGGCATTGTAGGCCCCATTGATCGGATCAAGAAGTTGCCTGTCGTTTGTGCCATAGCCCACAGTTGTAGGCCAGCGGTCAACGACCGTTAACCGGCAACATACAAAATAGCAGCAGCAGCAGCAGCACCAGCACCAGCACCAGCACCAGCAGCAGCAGCAGTAACAACATCAACGGCAACAGCAACAGCAACAGCAACAGCAACAACGGCAACAAAAACAACAGCAACCGCTTAACTTCCAGCAACCAGTTGAACGACCCACTGAACCAACTTGTCATTTGACCATGTCGCTAAGCTGCAGCACCCAGAATGCTTCTCCTGGCCATGTGGCATATCCTATGTGGTGCTGCTAATGTGATTGGGGTAGAGGTTGGCTGCTGCCGTTGCTGTTGCTGCTGGCGCTGCTGTTGCTAACTTAGCAGCAGCATTAACACTACCGTTATAAGGCAATTACTTACGCACTCAACCACAAAACTGACCCGACTAATTGCATTTCACCAATTTATCACAGAGTTGGCTGAGAGTATCGGACACATAGAGCGAGGGACTGTGGTGGAGACAGAGAGAGAGAGAGAGAGAGAGAGAGAGAAAGGGAGAGAGAGAGCAGGAGAGAATATGTAAGCGCATGCAGAGCTGCTTTATTTTTAGGCGTTCAGAATTTTAATGTTCGACATGGAAATGCATGCGCGTTGCGGCGTTTCTTTTGGCAAAAATTTATGTCAATTACTTTGCGAAAGTAGCTAAAATACAACAAGCATAAGGCAAACATAAAAATAAAAGTAAAAAAAAAAAATGAGGAAAAAAACAATAATAAAATAATGAGGAAAGCAACACGATTTCGGTAATTATTGAAGCTGCCGCCTGTTGTAGTTGCTGTCGTTGCTGTTCTTGATGTTGCTGCTGTTCTTGCTGCTGCTACTGCTGTTATTGCTGCCAATTTTTCTGTCTGCCTCATACCAAGATTTCCATCACCATCACCTCACCCCGCTGCCTTACCATTCACTTGGCAGCTGCTCTTATGCACAGTTGCCAATTTTCTACATTTCATGCCGAAAGTCGACGTCATTGTCGTTGTTGCAATTAAATTTGGCCTCAAAAAAGGAAACAAAACAAAAAAATAATAATAAATAAATAAATGAAAAAAATATAGTAACTCAGTGACTGTTTTTGTCCATATGTGTGCGTATAAAAGTCCATTTTGCCATAAGGTGAAAAGCACCAACAGCTGTATATACTGGAGCCTGCCACATCACTGTTGATACCTGCTAAATACATACTTTTCCTGTCTGTTGCCTGTTGCCTGATTCCTGTTGCCTGTTGCATCGCATCAGGTCCGGGTCATCAGCAGTAAATGCTTTGGCTGGAGGTCAAGCGGTGGAAAGAATTTTAAAAATTTTACATTTTATGCAACAAAGTTGCCTCAAAAGATATTGGAAAAACTTTCTAGTGTTTCTTCTGCTCGAACAAGAAAAAGCTGCTTTTCATTTATTTGATAAAATTAAAACTTGATTCGATTTAATAGATTTACTTATACGACATATTTTTAAGCATATCTAAAAGGATTACTCGTACTTCACCAGGATTAAAAGTCAGTCAACTGCTTGTTATTATCGAAACTGTCACACTTCCTATTTTGTATTTGGTAAGTATATTTATTTATGTTTTGTTTATTATTTTAATCCGAATTTGATCAGTTTCCTTTTTTGGATGCTATTGGCCTAGTTACTGCAGTACCAGATGAGACCACCAGAGTAACGGGTACACTGCTTGAAGCAGTGCAAGCAGTGAACTAGCTCAACTGCAGCATTTAAAGTAATTTTATTCATATACGAGTATATGTATATGCAAGTATGTATAAATTTTAAGGGGGTATGTATGTATATAAAGTATATATATTATCAAATAATTTATAGTAAGTAATAGTTTATTTTAATTTTCTTTTATTGCTTGCAATCTATTCAACGTATGTACATATGTATGTATGTTAGTGCTACAGAATTAAGAAATTATTTAAAATCGCATTTAAACATAGAATGGCAATTAATTAATTTATGTATTTGTATTTGTTGTACTCATCTACGATAAGTAATAAATTTTCATGGAATAATTTCAATAATTATTTATTATTCAATATTATACGAATATTAACATAATTTTTTGTGATCTGTGATCTTGAACAATGATCGGTTTAATCCGTTGAATCGTTTTCTTTCACGTGCCACATTAGTCACGTGTGGCAATACGCAATACTGCTGCATATGCAACTAATGTGCCCCAAAAGTCCCTTGCACCAAAGCACACAGGAAGAGGTGGTAAGGGGATATATTGCAATTGCATTTACATGCATATTGCATTGGGCGTTAAATCGCAATTGCATGTTGATTTACATTAGCATGCATCGCCAGCATTTGTCAATTTGATTGAACTTATTTATTGTAGTTTTTTTTTTTGTCTTTTGCTATCAGTTTATACGAGTATATGATAAGTAATGCGTTGCTTTTGTTAACGCTTTGCAGCAGCAACCGTTTAAGTCTCTGCTTCTGCATCTGCCTCTGTCGCAGTCGCAGTCGCAGTCGCAGTTACAGTCACAGCTACCGTCATCGTCGATGTGCTTCCCCGTCAAATCAATGAATGTAATGTTTCAGATTGGAACTCTACCGATTTTCATCACCTTCAAGCGATCGATTATACGTATAAATGTATATGTACGTAAATATATTTAACAATTAGATAAATAAAAAGAATATAATAAAAATTTAAAATTAAGAATAAAATATTTAATAAATTGTAGTTTATTATAAAAGCCAAAAATTTTGTTGTTTAGCAACTTTCCAGCTCGAGCTAGCCAAAGTATATTTAAAAAACATTTCACTTTTAGATTGACTTAGGGTATATAAGAGTCGTATTCATTCGCGTGTTGCTTGTGGTTGTTGTTGTTGTTGCTATTGTAGTTGTAGTTGTTGTTGTTGTTTCGCACATTTGTTATTCAAGTGTCATATTAGAATGGAAATTTATCGTTGTAATTGAATTGTCAATGGCTGACATTGTAATTGCTCAAGCGCAATTCATGTAAATAGAAATGACTGAGATGAGATTAACGCTTACATGCATACATGTGTGTATGTGCGCATACACGTTATAGTATTAGTACTTGTAAAAATATACATACATACATATGTATGTATGTAGGTGGCCGTACTTATGAGTACTCAGTATTCAATAGTCAATATTAAGTATTCAATGGGACTCCCATGGAGCGTTACACAATCGAAATCAATGTTAAATTGAGCTTGTCAGCTAACGCGATCGATCCTGTTTGACATTATCCAATGCCTAGTCCAAGGCTCATACTACTGATATTTAATTTTGTATATATTTAAATTTTTTAAATAATAGTACATATTGCATATTTTTATCATACTACTACACTCGATACGATAATTTTCATATACAATGCTGCGAGTATAATACAATAATCAATAGACCAATTGATAATAAATACTATATATTATATTTTATTTTTGTTAATTTCTTTGTTATTTCAAAATTTTTATTTTGCTATTTAGTAGCTATTTAAATAGTAGGGCCCATTTAGTAGGGCTAATAATGTTTGGACCTGTTTAACATAAACAGATCTTGTTTATTATATGAATATTTGTCATTTTGGTATTTTCATTTATTTTTTGGTATTTCGCTATATCGGTATTTAGGTATTTTGTTACATAAATATATATGGTACATACATGCTTGGGTTTGATAACCATGGCCCATGGTACTCGTAGGTAGTATGTATAATACAGCTTTCCGGCTATTTGGCGACTGAATATTAGCTGGCTGACCTTCAAACGTATTTCCAGTGCCCTAGTAGGAAGCCAGGTCATAAATTTGTTTTTTTCGATTGTTTTATTTGTTTGGCCATACATAATGAGACTATAGCCTTGACTGATAACTAATGCTATGTAATATTGTGGTTGATCCAAGAATTTCAATTCAGCTGCCGCATCATCAGTTACAACTGAGAGAGATCAATGAACGCTTTCAATAGGAAATCGAAATCGAAATTGAAATCGAAAACAAACTCAAATCGTTCGTGTTTTCTTTGTCATATGTCTCTATCTCTGTCTCTGTCTCTGTCTCTGTCTCTGTTTTGGTTTTTGTTCTCTCTCGCTCTTGCTCTCTGTTTCAGTTTCAGTTTTAGTTTTAGTTTTGAGCCTCAGCCTCGCAGATCAGCTTTAGTTCCATATGAATATGTTGTTATTGATATATGACGATGATTAGTTGGCACATTATTAGCGATTAAGGCGCTTAGATTTCATTCAAATCAAATCAAATCAAATCGATTTCATTCCATTCCATTCAATTCGATTTGTTTCAATTCAATTTCAATTCATTTCGAATCGACATCACGTCGATACGATTCGTTGACCCAACCAATGCAGAACCTTGAAATTAGCATAAAACGTTGTTGCTCCACATAAGTCCGGCTGGGGCTCAGACTCTGGCTCCGGGCTATGGCTCTGGCTCTGGCTCTGGCTCTGGCTTTGGCTCTGGCTCTGACTCTGGCTCTAGCTTCGGGCTTTGGCTCTAGCTTAAGCTCCAGCTGTATTGCAGTTATAGAGCATATATTACGAGTATATACATACTTGTTCTCCAAATAGTTTGTCATAGTGCTACAATGAGCATTCATGTTTATCTTTATTGTTGCACTTTTTTTTTTTGGTCGGTCGCTTTTCTTTTCAGTCCAATTGAATCACTCTGTAAATGTGCTGAATCACTGCCCAACGATCATTACATTATGAAACCAACCAACTAAGAAAAGTGACCAGCACTAAGATACTCCCGATCTGTCCGAAATGTCCATCAATTGCCATTGTAACACTGCCAAATTGTTACAACGTCGTTGAAGATTGCATAAAGCCCCTTTTCCTGGTCCTCAATTGTATTGAGTATTTGTTATCAGGTATTAAGTAATACATAAACTTAAACTAATTAAAATATTTTTGACTCACTTTGGATCTCTCCCAATGAAATTATGTGGACAATCAAAGTTTGATAAAAGTTCTTGTTGTTATTGAAAGTAAATTAGGAACAAAAGTGATTCCATGTATATTCTGTATTGAAAGTGACAGTTATAACTTATAACTTATAAGTAATTTAATAATTTAGTCACCACATACAATTATGTGTATGTATGTAAATATATACATATGTGTAGTGTATCATATATTGAAATACGATATTTTTTTATTAAAAGAAAACAAACGAAGCGATATTAAAATCATAAGCTGTTGACGAATATGTTGTCATTAAAATAAATATAAAAATAATATGATGAATTCAATAAAATGTAAAAATGCTTGTGTGTGTGTGTGAGTGCGTGTGTGTGTGTGATTTATGGGATGTGAGTGTACCTATTAAGCAGGTGTCGAAACAATGTATGGAGTGCAATTTAAATTAGAATGTTGCCACATTCATTAGACGAGCAATAACAACAGCGGCAGCAACAACAACAACAACAACCACAATAATCGCAACAACAACAGCAATAATTACAACCACAATCACAACAACTAAAGAGCTCATATAAAAATGTCAGAACTAGTTGAGTCGGCAATTTGTCAACCGGCAACAGCAACAGCAACCGGCTAGACACGCGGCCCGGTCTCCATTTTTGCATTCGAAATGCATTTTTAGCATACTCGCATCTTAAAAACTCAATACTGAACAAAATTATTAAAATCGAAAATCCGAAAATGTACAGAAAAACAGAAAACAAACAAAAAAAACAAAAAAAAATTTCCGTGAGCTTTTAATTTCTTGAGCAAAAACAGAAGAAAAAAAAATGTGGCAGCTAGTTGACAGCTTGGCTAACTGACTGCGGCATGCAAAAGGTGCAACTGTTTGAGGTGTGGGGTGTCTGGGGAGGGGAGGGCTTTTGTTGTTGTTGTTGTTGTTGTTGTTGCTGTTGTTGTTGCTGTCGACGTTGACGTTGGTTGAGTGGAAAAGTGGAAACTGGCAGGGTTTGGTGGCTGAGGGATGAGGACGCCAACGCAGCCAGTGAAGTGTGTGTCCATGTCCATGGATTCGTTCATGCGCAAGGTTTTTTCGCCAGCTCCAACTCCGAAATGAGTTGATCGGACCGCTCGGGCCGCTGCGGTGTGGCACGACCGCGCCTGGCCTAGACTGGCGGTGGCACTGTAGCCCGATCCGGTCCGGTCCGGTCCAGTCCGGGCCGGCCGGTGGCATGGCCGCACCCCCGCCAGCTCATTGGCATGCTGCGGCAACGCATAGAGCTTGATTGTTAGAGCGGCCAGTTGTTGCAGTGCGGGGTGCATTGATCTTAAAATGGCGCAAAAGCCATTGAACTGTGCGGCAGTGCAACAAAAGCAAACAGCAACATTAACAACAACAACAACAATAACAACAACAACAACAACAACAAATTACGCTCGGCTTAGCTTGGAGTTGAATTGAAATTGAGATTCAGATTCACATTCAGATTCAAATGCCGAGTTCGAGTCCGGCTAAAATTTAGATTCAGACTCGATGTCTGCCCAGCCTAGGTACTCACACATCGCACAGTGTGGCAAGATGCATTCAATACTGAACTTAGTTAGCTCTGTGATAAACTGTATATAAGCTCAATAATAATTTAGTTGTTGAAATATCATTACCAAAATTATTTTCTTAACATCTTAATAATTTGCATAAACTATAAGTTTCATATTATCATTATTATTATTGTTTTCATATGAATTATTGCTTAATCGAATCTTTTGGCACACGGTTGCATCGCTTAGAACTTTTCAGATGCAATTTGTGAATTGTGCGTTTCAAATAAAATAATAATTCAACGTCGTACAATACATATGCACATATACTCGTACGTATATGTATATGGTCTATGTATCTTATGCTAAATTGCTCGGGCAGCAAGCGCTCAGAAATAACCATCTATGGAGCGACAGCTTTGGAACGGCTAGAAGCCCCATGCTGGGGGCCCAGATCCGGTCTCCGGTCTCTGGGTTTGGGCAGCCAAGTGCAGTGGTCAGAGCAATTGAAATTGAAATCGAAATCGAGAATGAGATATAAATGTGACCAAATGTAAATTCTTTTAATTTATATTTTATGGCCAACAACGACGCTACTGCAACTTTTGCTGGTGCTAGTGCTAGTGCTGTTCTTAATCATTAGAAGTATCTAATGGATACCTGATGTTGCTGTCATATTGTTGGTTGTGGTTGCCTGCCCCACGGCTAGTTGGATGAGTTAAATGAACGCATGGCTTTGCCTTCGAAAGATGTCAAGGCATCTGTTAAATTTTGTATTTGATTTTCTGCGCTAATCGCAAATATTGTATGCAAAAACTGAGATGAAGATACAGCAACATCATTAAGATACTTGATAATTGATAATTTCTATATGAACTGAATACGTCATAACTTTCTATCTGCTCCTCTCTATCATTGACAGTTATGGTACAATAACATAAAACTTTAATGCTCACCTTTTATTTTTATACGAGTATCTCATACCCAATTCATTTTCAATTCCTATAATGTAAATAGCTTTGACATGTGTTTTTCTTTGTTGGGCTTGTTGAGCATTTCGAATACAAAGAAAATTCTATTTAATAATAAATATTAGTCTTAAATACCTTTTGATGCTTTTAACTGCTTTTAATTTGCCGCAAATACCTGTTGATGCAGAGTATAAACAATTTGAAATAATAAACTGGATCTGTACCTTAACGAGAATCCACACATGGTAAACACGGCTTGTGTCGCTCTTGTAAACCTTGAGACCGACCGGGCTGTTCATATGCTGATATGTTGATAAGCGGACGTAACATATGAGACTTGAGGTAAAAATATGACCTCAAAGGTTAGTCTAAGGAAACTAATATGAAATTGTAAACAAAAACACGTAAAAAGCAAAAACAAAAACAAAAACAAAATATTACTATATATAATATATATGTATATATAAATATATGTTATTCACACATGAAATTGAATTTAAAAAACATAAACTGAGAAAATAATTGTCACTCTGAATATGAATACGAATACAAATGTGTAGAAATTAATATGAATATGATTCTTACCTGCGCACAACCTTGCACTTTGCTATTGCTGCAGTAAGAAATGCGGCTAAATGTGAGATGCGTTCCATTAATGGCAAATGGCAAAAAATATCTGACGTTGCATATTTGGCATATTGTGGCAACGATTCAATTACCGGTGTCGTGTCCAATGGGTGCAAAATGTGCCACAAAGCACATACGAATACGAATATGTATAAAGACAATAAAAATCAGAAATCATATGCATACACAAATACCATACATAAAAGAATATATATTGTTCATATGTACACTCACAAATTAATGTATATAAATAAATATATATATATATATATAAATAAAAATATTATTAAATTGGGTTAAGAAATAAAGCATGCAAACTACCTTGACATATTTCTGGTGCTTCGGCTTTCGAAATGATTTATGTACAAAAGCAAACAAATCATCGGTAGCCGATGGTTAAGGGTATGGGTATGGGTTTGAGTATGTGTATCTGTATTTGAATGTGTATGTTAGTATCATATGATAGGGTTCCATATCTGATGAGCCACACTCATAGCTAGCGAGAACTGTCGCGCGCTCTGCTGCTGTTGCAATTGTAATAAAAATTGCTTTTACGAAATATATACGTATGTAAGCATGTACATATATACATACATATATATGTATTTACATATTTACATTGATGTGCGTGTAAGCAAGTACATACATACTCGTATGAGTACTTTAATAAAGAATGCTGAAATGATAAGAAGAAACGCGCATACGCCACGTGAGCCATACCAAACGGGTGCCAAAGCCAAAGCCAAAGCCGAAGCCGAAGCTGTCCCCATTTATAGCCCTGCCAGTCAAATAAAATCGAACCGAAATTTTTATGCGCAATGCGCTGATTAGCCATTAGAACATTATATCAACATGAATGTGTCTCTATATATATTGTATATATGTTATATGTATATGTACTTGTGTGCATGTGTGCGTGTGCGTGTGTTTGACATGAGTGCACAAAATGCGTCTGGGGCGGTTTCAAAGTTTCAAAAGTTTATTGACCAGCCCGCCTTTAATACCTGCCGCCGATCGCCCCAAAGGCATACAACTCGGTTGAAAAGAGTTTAAAAATAATCCAGAAACGCAAGGCGCAAAACACAAAACGCAGAAAGCAACGCAACGCAACGCAACACAACACAACGGAATGCAACGGCCGTCTGGAGTTTGGGTTCATGTCCTTTCCATAGGATGTTGCCCGGCCAATGATCTCTCCATTTTGAACCTGTTGCCGCGCTTCAAGAACATTATGCCAAGCCATTGCTGTCCAGATTGCCGTAGATGCTCATACGCTTACACATAGTACACCCTCTTTTCTTCCATTCGGCTGCACTGACAGTTTATTGCGCCTCAGCCACAGTCTGAGCCTGCGACTGAGCCTGAGCCTGAGCAGGGCATCAAACGTAGTCCATTGGTTTCTCGAAGCTTCAGCCTTTGATCTCATCTCGTTGGCAACAATAAAAAGGTTCGGTGACCGAGGGCTGTTGTTAATTAAATTAATTTAATTAAGCACATCGGAAAGGATCACTTTTAATGTACTTGATTTAGATGCAGATATCATACAGATGCAGATACAAAAACAATCCGAAACGATTCATGAGAATTATCACGAGTACTCGTAGAAGCTGAAATATTCATGGATTAAGTTTTTAATATGAATATTTATATTTAACAAGTTGTACAATTAACAGTTGGTTGTAATTGTTGCAACTAGTTGTTGCAGGCAGCTGTTGCTACTAGATGTGGTAGTTGTTTGAATTGTGGAACGAATGGAACACATTTGTACTCGAAATAGTATCTCTGGTATATGAATTAGTTGTGCCTATGGTATTTGTATTCGAATTGGTAATAATAATAACTAACAGTTTGCATTTTGTATCTTAGTATCTGACAAATACTCAGCAGCCAATACTACTATGCAATATATATGAATTGTAGATACATATGGAATATCCAAATAATATTATCTTTACTGCATGTGGATACTCGTACTCAAACTCAAACTAAAACTCAACTTATACTCATACTCGTACTCAAAGTCGTTATTGTACTCATAGTTGTACTCATAGTTGCACTCAAGTTGGCGGCTGGTGGTGGCCAGGTTCATTGGCAGACATTCATAGGCTATCGTCTGATTGTATCTGTATCTGTATCTGTATCTGTATCTGTATCTGTATCTGTATCTGTATCTGTATCTGTATCTGTATCTGTA
>JBAMCR010000730.1:0-11700 GCA_037075045.1 Mulgravea parasiatica
TGAGTACGCATGTATTAAGCACACATATGCAACCGCTACACAGCTACCCCCGCCTGCTTCCCGCAATCCACACATGGTGGAATCGCTTGAAAGCTGAAAGTGAAAAAAATTTGAACCAGATGTCTCATCTAAATGTTGTATGGTTAGTGGTTTAACAAAACAGTTTTTGAAACAAAGACAAAATGCAAGAAAGAACTTAGAGGTGATAATTATCTCAATTCTTAACTATCGATATAATATCGATACTAAGCTGCTAAACATTTTGTACTTTAAATATTTATACAATACTTCTTATTGTTGAGGGTGGCCTCAACAACAAGCAAAAATGAAAAAATGCACATATAATTATTTACTATGAAGAAAAAATTTAATTTCGTTTTTAGTTTTAAGAAAACATTTGAAATCATTTATGTTTGATTTGTTACATCTACTTTTATAATAGCATAAATTTGCAAACCAATAAATATTTCAAAATCTCATAAACTTTTTTATTTTGAAAAAATGTGATGCACATATAATTATTTACATGAGGTAGTATTGCGAAATATATAATTTTAAAATTGCAAATAAATAAATAAATTAAATTTGAAATGGGATAAGAAATGATTCAACCCAATTTTTCCAAATTTAAATTAAATTAAATGGTAATAAATATCTTTATATTGATTTAACAAACTAACTAACAAATTCAAACGCAAACGCAATCGCAGAAAATTGCGATGGTTGCCAGAAATATATATTCACAAGCATGCGCATGCATACAAATATGTACATACATGCTTATATGTAAGCATTGGCAGGCATTTAAAAAAAAGCTTAGCATTTTGGGAATTGTTATTATACATGTATGTAAGTACATAAGTATCTACATAATGTTAACTTATCATCGCACCCGCCCTACGGGGAATAGAACCCGGATCACCCGCTTTACAGGCCGCTTTATTGACCACTATATCGGTGACACTAATATGTATGTATGTACATATGCGTAAATGACTTTTAATTTGCTCTTTGTTATTAAACAAATCAGTTAAGAAATGAGTAGCGAAGCACGAGCGGGTTGCTGGTAAGTAAATAAAGCGATTAGTACATTTATTTGTACGTTTAATATATTCAAGGAAAAATTAAGTAGAAGCATAAAATTATATTAACAAAATAACAAAAACTTCAAAATAGTTAAGCAATCTAATTGCATCATGTTTTATCTGTTCTTTCAAATGGTCGCACACAATGTTTAACGCAAAATTTAATGCAAGTTCGATGTTGGAAATTTTAATCCATTTTTAGATGTACTGTTGACTTCATATTTGTCGGATATGTACAGCCTTGTTGCTTAAATATAGGGTGAAGGTCAACAACAGGTATATAAAAAAAAAATAATAGGAGCCACAAGGTGTTTACTCCAGGTCATTTCTACTCAAGGAGTACTGTTTTCATTTTGCGCCAGCCCATACTAACCAAAAATAATGAGAAAAATACATAAAATTATATAGAGGTATCTCGGCGGCATAACCATACAAAAGCTTACAGTGATTTAACTACGAAAAATGTTGCATTATATTACGAATTAAAGGAGGCTACGAAACAAAATTTCATTTTATAAGAGGTTGAATATTCGTTGCGTTACCAAAAATAATACGAATTAACAAGGGGATTAAAATGTATAAAAATTTTACGAATTAGCTAGTTTATTTCAAGGGGACAGAAATTTTTACGAATTATAGAGGTTTTCCATTTAGCAGGGGACAGATTTTCGGGACTCGACTGTATTTGATTTGTTGGTTTATTCCCTTTTCTTTTGAGAATGTGCAATTTAAAAAGTTTAATTATTATAACGTGCTGTGGTATCGAGAGGCAGCCCCGACATTAGCAAGCGAGCAATGGCAAGCATAGTGCACACCTCCGCAACTCCGTACCCAAATGTTATTAACTATGTTAACAAAAAAGGTGCTTTACAATAAATGGCGCCCATCGTGGGGCCCTCAAGCCGAAAGTAAAAATTCCCAAGACGAGTAAAAAAGGTGTAGCAAGAGGCCCAGTACAATAAATATCATTCCATTCTGGGAGATGTTAAGAAAATGAAAAGGCTAGGTTTTGGACGACTAAGGCATAGACAGACCTAAACTTAATATTCTCAATGGAGACATTATTGCAAATGCAACCAAATGCTATTTATACAGGTTGTCAATTCTCGAATTTGCGATTGCATTTCGGTATTTCGGAATGGTCGACGAGTTTTGATGATTGGTATGTTGATTAATTAATTTTGTTTAGCGATGCAGCGCATTTCTGGTTGAATGGCTACGTCAACAAACAAAATTGCCGCATTTGGAGTGAAACTAAACTTCAAGTGTATGTTGAAACACCGTTACATCCAGAAAAACTGATTGATTGGTGCGCTGTATGGGCTGATGGAATCATTGGTCCGTAATTCTTCTAAATCATCGTGGCCAGAACGTTACAGTAAATGGTGATCGGTATAGAGCCATGATTACTAACTTTTTCCTTTCTGAATTGAACAATCATGATGTCCAGGAGCTATGGTTCCAACAAGACGGCGTAATATGTGACTTAGCTCGTACCACAATCGATTTATTGAAAGACACGTTTGGTGACCACTTAATTTCACGTTTCACGTGAACTGACCTCCAAAATCTTGTAATTTAACACCGCTAGACTACTTTCTGTGGGCTATGTAAAGTCAATAGTCTATGCGGATAAGCCACAAACGCTTAGCCATTTGGAAGATAATATTCGCCGTGTTATTGCCGATATACGGCCACAAATGTTGAATAAAGTCATCGAAAATTGAACCTCCAGATTGGATTACATCCGAGCCAGCCGTGGCGGTCATCTGCCAGAAATAATATTTAAAACGTATTGCTACAAGATTATCTTTCGGATATATAAAATTCATGTCAATCGAATAATCCACTGCTGTTTAATTGCAATTTGAAGTTCTATACCTCTAAAAAAAAAACCCTTTACGAAGAGGTAGACACAGATGTTGATATCCGGCATAAAATATCCAAACGTCAGGAAGAAGAGAATGAATCCGTTAAAAATTATCAAGTTGCGCTTGACAATTTAGCGTATAAACACTTCAAGGATCTTTTAGAACACGAACTAATGAAGCTTTTGATAGATAATACAAAATCCGCGCTTAGGCACTAGCTTTTGCATCTCAACCTGTACTCGCTTTCGCAACTGCACGCAGAGGTTCGTAAGCATGAACAATTCTATATCGAATATCGCAGCAACCAAGCGAGACAACCGTTCTCAGCTCGTCCCAATGTCTCAGAAATGGCTACGGAAAAAACAGTAGCAAAGCTTCAAGTTTCTGAAATTCAGCGAAGTCGATTTAAGTGTTGGATCTGTAATAAATTAGGGAACAGGTATGATGATTGTTTAGAGGCACGTAAAATCTTTTGTTATGGTTGTGGAGTTAAAGAAGTGTTCAAGTTGCGTTGTCCCAAATGTAATCCTTCGAAAAACCGATTGAAGGATACACAAACTTCCACCCAATAAGTGCATCCGTAAGCACAATAATAAGTCCAAGTACTCAATCGAGATCTATTAAATCGGATGACGAAACTCTAATCTTTAATTCCATTTTATCCTATATTAGCAAATTATAATAAAACAAGAGAAAGAATATTTGGAGATTTAAATTCTATTAATCTAATAGGTAAACCTAAGCAATAATAAATTATTTGTATATGAAGAAATTGAAGGTAAGTCGCACCCCGCCTTATTAGATTCAGAAGCGACAAGAAGTTGTTTAGGTAGTATAGCTGCACACGATGCACACGATGCACTACCAAGCCCCCTGCTACGTAAGAGTTCTGGCTTTATTACAACTGCAGAAGGAGAAAAATGTCCTGTTGTCGGGAAAATAAAATGTCTAATTAAATACCGCAACATGACTGAAATCATCGAATTCTTCATTAAATCGTCTCTTAAATAAGACGTATATCTCGGCACTGATTTCTTTATTATTTATTTATAGTATTTATAATTTTATTATTTATATATTATTTTAATTTAATTGCACTCAGAATCAATGAGATTGATGGAAGCGTCGTGTCTACACCTAAAGATTCAAATGTGCACACGCTGACCGCACAAGAATGGCATCGATTAACAAAAATCGTTGATATGTTTCCCTCATATAAAAGAGAAAGCCTAGGTAAATTCAGCATGGTAACGCATTCAAATGATATGTGTTAAAGCAGCGCCATTTGCCGATGCCGCCAGCAATTGAAAAAGTAATGTTCGCTGAAGTGGACAACATGCTCGCTTTGGACATTATCGAAGTTTCTAATAGCCCCTGGAGTAGCAACTGTGTACTGGTTAGAAAATGCAATAAAAAGAGGTTAGGTTTAGATTCTCGTGAAATAAATAAACATATTCGTAAGGATGCTTATCCATTACCGCATATTGATGGAATTTTAAGTCGTTTACCATCAGCGCACTTCATATCCGGATTAGATAAGAAACATGCTTTCTGGCAAATACCGCTGCAAGAGAATTCCCATCAATATACTGCCTTCACTATTCCAAATAGAGCTGTGTACCAATATAAAGTCATGCCCTTTGGGTTATGTAATGCGCCACAAACTTTATGTCGTCTGATGAATCAAGTCATTCCACCTCATCTTCGAAAGAGAGTTTTCGTTTATTCAGATGATCTTATAGTATTGTCTGATGACTTTGATTCCCACATGCTTTTATTAAAAAAAGTTGCATTATGTCTGTGGAAGGCAGATATTATGATAAATGTTAAAGGACAAGATTTCGTTGTTATCACAGATCACGCATCACTAAAATGGTTGATGCGACAGAAAGATTTGGGTGGTCGTCTGGCTCGTTGGTCTTTTGGTGTTTTGTTTTTTCAGATTATGCATCGGAAAGGGACAGAAAGTATTAGACACATTATCACGACAGTGCGAGTCTGATATGAGCAAAATTGAATATAAGTGCATTATTAATATAAATGCTGAACATTTTCAAAGTGGAGTCACAGGATTTGAGTGAGCGTATCAATTTAAACACAGAAAAGCTACCTGACTTAAAAGTCGAAGACGGATTTGTTTATAAAGGAACGGAACTTCCCAAATGACAAGAGTCATGAGTCTTGGAAATTTTGCGTTCCCAATGCCCTTGTTCAGGATGTCTATGATTCACCTTGCTCGTCTCACTGTGGGATAGGAATAACGGCTGAAAAGATTCAAAGATATTTGTATTGTTACGCAACTTAAAAAATATATATTTCTAGTTGTGAAAAGTGTCGTCAAATTAAGAGCTCAAATATCTTTTTGAAACCTTGCCCATGGGCGGTAACATCGGACCGACCGTTTCAGCGATTATTTATCGATATATTAGGACTATACCCTCGTTCTAAAGCTGGCAATATTGGATTATTAGTCATAGTTGATCATAATACCAAATTTTATTTTCTTTGTCCGTTAAAACGATTCACGGCTTCTAAAATCTGTGACTTTTTAAAAAATTCAGTTAGGCGTTCCCGAATCTGTATTAACAGATAATGGATCCCAATTCCGCTCAGGATATGTCGAATCATTTCTAACACACTATTGTATCAAACATGTATGTACTGCTATCTATTCACCACAGGCCAACGCCTGCGAACATCTAAATACATCTCTTTTATCTCCTATTTGCTCGCGATGAGATCTAGCATTCACAGTAGCACTGGATTTTTGCCTTATTTCTTAACCTTTGGACAAAACATGATTTAGTGGGTGACCAGGTAGAAATTCAATGATAAATTAGATTACGTTTTCGTTAAGGCAAAAGTTAGCAAACAGATAAGCCCCACATATTATAAGTTAAGTAATATGAACGATAAAGTTGTCGGCGTATATCACTTAAAAAACATTCAGACGCAATAAAATGCGGCCTTTTTCAGATATGTACTTTTCGCAAACTCTAAAGTCCCTATTTGTGGTGTGGGGGCCGGAAGCAACTTCAGCTTAGTTCATAGAACAATCAGTAGCTCAGCCAAGACTATTCAAATATTTGCCAAAGACAACTACCTTTTGTTTTTTTTTTTTATGGAGCAGAGAAGAACAAAGCACATACCATGCTGACAAAAACTTTAACAGATTGGAAAGGATCACGTTGCGAATAGCTTTTCCCGAGAGCAATGTTACAACGCGTCTGCTTGTGAAATTCGATCATGTTGCTTGGATCTTTTGAGAGTGACGGACATGCAACGCATCGTCACAGTAAAATTTAAAGTACAGTAATTCACTATTATATAAAATAAAGACACGCTGTCTTTTGGTAAATTATAACATCCTTTGGAATTTAAATACCGCTTGCAACGCGATCATACACAAACGTGTATCGGAGTGCTGCGCTGGACCGAAAATTTTCTTGGATTCGACTTGTCCTCAACCTGGAGCAGTAAGCAGCCTAGGGATTTCGACCACCTACGTATTTGGATCTGACGAAGTACATCATCTTTAAGCAAATACATTTTATTGTTTGACATTGTGTGCTGTGCTGTCCTTATATTTTATTTTTGTTACATACATACATATTTACCGCTATGTAACATAACCTCTCTGTTTAAATTAAAATTAAATCAATTTAAGTCAAATAAATTATGAAGTTAAAAGTATTATCAGCATGCATTTTATATACCCTAGTATAACTCTTTTGGAGTCTCTTAAAAAAAAAAAAAACAAACAAAAAACAAAACATAAACTTGCGATTACCCGTGAAGGAATAACTACAACTTTAACATTATTGTAAATTTTTTTTTTATCAGTTTGAATTGTTTGAAATCATTTTTATAATTTTAGTTGCAATTTTTATTATATAAATTTACATTATAGGAATTAAGTAAAATGAATACATTCATGAAATATATATATACTCATATATATATTTAATAACATTAATAGTAAAAATAATAATAATTAGTGAACACACCAATTATTTTTTTGTTCCCAAAACCTATAGGCTGAGTTAAGTAATTAATTCAATTTCTGAAAGCTGAATCAACGTACATCGAGAGCTCTACTATGTATGGAACGAGTACGCTTTCCTGCTCAAACCTCTGAACCGATTTTGATGAAATTTGGCACAGACAATCTTTCGCCCTGAGAAAGGACATAGGCTACGTTTTATTGCGAAAAAAGTGATGAACAGGTTGAAAGTTTGTATGGGATTTCTTAATTTTAAAAGATAAAACCGTGAAACTTTATATTTAAGCACTTAATAAGAAACAATTGAACATTTGATCTAGCGTTTTTGAAATTTCGACCTGTGAGGGGATGAAATAGGGGTTGAAAGTTTGTATGAAGTTCGTCAATTTTGAAGATAAAAACATTACATTTTGTATTTAGGCACTAAATAAGATACAAAAAAACACTAAACCTAGGAACATGATATTTAGAAGTTTTGGGTGTATCAAGTCAAAAAAAAGTTGGCTTTTAAAGTTAAAGCTCTTTTTAAAATATTTTTGTACTCAACGTGACGCTGGTAAGTGTCTCTTGGACATAACGGACCAATAAATTTTCTTAGGTACTTTCTGCCACTTAATTGAATACATAGGTACCTTGTACCTTATATATTTTTTAATTTTTTTAAATATACCTACTCTCTTTTAACCAAATGTTACCCAAATGTATACCGTTGTAATCCTGAATATTCAAATTAAAAGTACTTAGGGCTGACAAAAGCCTTCACTGAACCCTCCACGAGGGTGTCGGCTGGGCAATGGACGCCGCATATTCCCCGACCCAGGTGAGTCACTTGCCCACTTGCTTCTGGGAATTGCGGTGTCTAGCTAAGTTCTTGGCCAGCAGCTCTCCGACATATGGTCGGGGATGTTGAACCAACACCATGGTTGGCGGTACCTGTCAGTAGGCTAAAAATAATATGGGGTGGTGCCCAAGAATGAAAATCAACCTCTAGGAACCTGAGATGGATCAAAAGACGAATGCAACTGGGGCTGGGATGTCAGCCCAAACGTCGGTGGAAGGTGTGACTGCTACCACCGGCGGGCACGGGGAGGAGCAATCCTCTCTGCGTATCGCCAGCGGTCACTCGTCCAATGTGGTGGGAACAGGACATATTAGTTGTATAGCTACTGTCAGCTCATTCTCAAGCACAAGTGCGGGATCCGAAGTCGCTACAGACGCGGAACATGAAAGCACTTTGCACATAAGTCCTGAAGAGGAACGTCTTCTGCGCTCTCCGCAACCAGGTCCTAGTACCTCCCGTAGGGAAAGGCCAAAACGGTCGAAAGAGGGCCTAAAGGCGAAGGCCCAATAAAAAGCAGCTCTGAAGATCCAAAAGCGTCTCGGTGGCAAAAGCGGCAACGTTCTCAGGAGAGTGCAGGAAAGGGCACTCCGGAGAACAAGCGACAACGCGACCCTTCTGGCAACTTCATCCCGATAAGACACGTAAATACGGTCAGGCCGCCCAAAAAGTCCAAGCGGTCGAGAGAGTCACTCAATGAGGTGACTAAGAGCCATCTCATTGTGGCCCGACAACGGTCGGATGACGAAGGACCAGTGGAAACTGGTCAACACAAAATTGTGGAGGAACTTCTGGCAATGATGGCGACAGCCCAGGAAACCCCCATGCCCACTTTTGATGATGCTGGGTGGTGGAACGGCGTCAAAATCATTAAATGCAATGATGACTTCACACTCTTATGGTTGAGAAAGAAGGTCTCTGAATTGGAAGCCTTGTGGGAGGGGGCCAAGCTTGAGGTGGTGGATAGGACATTGATCCCATCCATACCGAAAGCTAAGGTTCACTTCCCCATTGTGGTACAGCAGGACCAAGCTCTTCAACTTCTCAAACGACAGAATCCTGACGTGCCAACTCATGATTGGAAGATCCTGCACGCCTCAACTCCATAGGGTAAAGATGGGGGGTAGCAGGTAATCCTCCAAATCAACAAAGTAGCCGAGGATCTCCTTTACAGTAGATTCGGGAAGATGGCGTGGGGTATGGGTTGTGTCTACCTACACCTTAAGAAGTGGCACCCCGAGGATAATAACGAACACACCCTCCATGAAGGCGAGGTTGAGAAAGTACTGGGTACTGACTCTATACTAGACGCCGTGGAGGGTCATGCTCTTGACAGCTCCGAGGATGAAGAAGAGACGGCTGGTGACCTGACAGTTATAGTCAACCCATCGTCTGGGGGCGAGCCTGTCACACAAGATGAGTGTATTACAGCTCAACCTGCACAAAAGTAATAGCGCATCAGCGGCACTCCATTTTGCCCTAGAGCAGGCGTCCGCCAACATAGCTCTGATCCAGGAACCCTGGATTGCGACCTGACGGCCGTCCTCATCGAGGGGAAGAGCGGGCGCATGGTGGTAGCCTCTTGCTACATGGCGCACGACCGGACGGCCCCACCAGAAGAACTGCAAGTGTTGGTGGCCGAAGCCAGCCTTAGAAATCTCCGCCTCATTATCGGCACGGACGCCAACGCGCACAGTAGCGTGTGGGGATGCAACGACACGAATGCCAGGGGTGAGTCTCTTTCTCTTTACTTGCTCTCTGTTAACCTAGACATAGTAAACACGGAGGAGGTGCCTACCTATGTGGGACCCTCATCATCAAGTGTACTAGATGTAACAGTTAGGCAGGGTTTCGCAGAAGATCAGTGGAACTGGAAAGTCCTTGACAGACTCTTGTTCTCGGATCACAAATATATTAAATTTACACCGAATTCAGGGTACGTGACAGCCGCATGTAATCCAATCCGAAGGAATCCCAGGAACACAAACTGGGACAAATTCAAAAAGATAGTAGATGCCAAGCTCACCCACCCCAACTACATTAATAATGCTAGGGAACTGGACGAGTCGATCAGCAAGCTCACCGCAGTGCTGACGACGGCGTACCACAGATCATGCCCCATCTCCAGAGTGAACAAAAGGTCTAAACCACGCTGGTGGAATAGGGACCTATCACTTCAAAGGAACGACCTCAAAGAAATCTTCAAGCTCGCCAAACAAGCGAACGAGATGATAGTCTATGAGGAATACAGGACTCGACTAAAAGAATACAAGAAGAGTATAAGGAAAGCCAAAAGGAACTCATGGAGGAACTTCTGATCCAATATTGAGAAGGCTTCAGAAACCGCAAAACTCCGGAAGCTGCTATCCAAGCGGCCGGCTATGGAGAGTCAGTTCAAATTGGAAGACGACACATGGACTAAATGCTGTAATAAATAATAAATAATAATAATAATAATAATAAATAATAAAGCGCTATCAGCCCTGATGAATGTTCACTTCCCCGGCTGCTCGATACCCACGGAGGCCGGCGAGCATCGGAATTATATTCCGAGGGAACTGCCTCTACCCATAGGCCTCATCACACCAACCGGCATCGAATGGGCCATAGACTCCTTCAACGGATTAAAATCCCCTGGGCTGGATGCCATTTTTCCGGCCATGCTGCAAAAAACCAAGGAGAAAACCGTACCATGGCTACTCGAAATATTTAGCGCTTGCCTACGCAAATGCTACATTCCAATCGCCTGGCGGACTGCTACAGTGCTATTTCTGCCTAATGCAGGAAAATACAGCCACATCAGTCCCAAAGACTATAGGCCAATTAGTCTCACCTCATTCCTTTTGAAAACGATGGAAAAGTTGTTGGACCTGGACATCAGGAACAATGTCGGCCAACTCCTATTAACCAATCAACACGCATATACTAAGAGGAAATCAGTGGATACAGCCCTACATTCCCTTGTAGCTTCCATAGAGAAGGCCTTCCAGTGCAATGAATATGCGCTAGGAGCATTTATCTTCAGCATTTATTTTCAGCGATAGTGGACCAGGTAAGACGCGCTAATGCTCACCCAACAACGACTGAGTGGATCTCCAGCCTACTGAGCGGTAAACTCATCCAATCACAATGGGGAGTACCCTCCGCAGTAAGAGTGGCACATAGAGGCACACCTCAAGGTGAGGTCATGTCACCACTACTGTGGAACCTGATCCTCAATGACCTGTTAAGAAGGTACGAAAGGAAGGCTCCGAAGATAACTGTCTATGCGGATGACATATGCATACTTATCACGGGTGTCTGCCCGTTGACCCTCACCTCAATTATGGAAACCACACTCAGGGAGAGGAGGAGTGGACCACTGGGGTGGCACTCGGTATCAATGCGGACAAGACGGACCTCATCCTCTTCACCAAGAAGTACAAGGTACCATCATGGATCCCCCCAAAATCAACAACGCGCGACTGACCCTCAACCAGCATACCAGATTCCTCGGCATCGTATTGGACAGCAAGCTGACCTGGCGACCCGATGTCGAAGAAAGAGTCAAGAAGGCTACCGTAGCACTATATGCATCTAAGAAGATGCTAAGTAGCACATGGGGCCTTTCTCCTCTTCTCATGCACTGGATCTTTACGGCCGTAGTGCGCCTAATACTGTTTTAAGGGGTATTAGTCAGGTGGCCAGCAACAGAAAAGATCACATATACAAGGCTTTTGAAAAAGGTCCAGCGGCAGGCTCTAGTCTGCATTACAGGGGCGCTGAGAACCACCCCTACAAAACCCCTCGAAGTCCTTTTAAGCATCAACCCTGTGGATATCCAAGCTCAACTCACAGCTCAGAAAACTGCACAACGACTGGTTGCCACCGACAACCTGGTGTTGCAAGGGTATGGCCATAGTG
>JBAMCR010000731.1:0-11684 GCA_037075045.1 Mulgravea parasiatica
TTCTACATACCGGATAAAACGAGTGAACGAGTGACTCGTTTGCTGTTTCAAATGTATTCGTGCAGAAGACTAATACATACGACACAAAAAATAGATTTGTTGGGAGAAAAAAGCAATGTCGAAGAAAACAAAACAAACAATAATAATAATTTTATTAAAACAAACAATTATAATAACAAAAACAAAAATAAAAACAAAAGCAACAAAACAAAATCTAAACATACGACGACAACAAAAGCAATTTTACTCGCCAAATAAATCGCTCAAAGTAAATCTAATTTAATTTCTTGTTGGTTTTTTTTTTGTTTACTTTGAGATGAATTTGTCAATTTTAATTTAATTAACGTTAGTTATTAACCGCTTACCACCGGCCGGAGTAGAACGAGGCTCTCTCGCATCATCAACTGGCAATTCACACCATTAACACATACATGCATACATACATATATATTATACAAACATATACATATATGTATATATATATATATATATATATAAAGATTTTGTTAGTTTCGAAATAGGCATTTTTGTTATTTTCATTCCAGTTACAATTTAATATATATATTTTTTTTGAGGTTATCATTCGTTGTTGATTGTTGATTATCGGTTATCGATACAATTTGTTATCGTTGTTAGGTTTTTGAAATTTTGAGCGCCGAGCGTCGGTTTTGCATTGTGGCGATTACGTAAATGTATTTAATTTTTTTTTTCAAATTTATTGTTGAAGAAAGGCATCCAATAGAAAATTAGTTAAAAATTAAAATTAAATAATCACAAAGTACAATTAAATGTTAATAATAATAATAAAAAATAATAATAATAATAAAAATAAAAACAATTTCTCTACACAGCAGTCACAACTAACAAATTTAGCTTATCTAAGTGTTAAAAAAAAATAAATAATAAATATATTTTTAAAAACCGAAAAACATTAACCAACCCGGTTTAAAAAAATGAGATGAACTAAATATGTAAATAAATATACAAATTTATAACTTTAAATTAAAAACTTAACTCTAAAATGTAATGTGCATAACTTTCTTCTTTTTTTTATCCCCTTTTATCCAAACTTCCTTTTAATATCTTTCAACCTGTTGGATATATCTTTTGTTTAATAATCAAACAAATTCTTTTTTTATTTGTTTTTATTTTTAAACTTGTTTTACTGGTAATTCATTAAAAATTTCCGTAAAAAAAGAACGGGAAATTAATTTATTCACTCTGTATATAAATATTTCCGTATTGAATTGCTTATATTCATTACACATTCGATTTATTTAGCATTTACAAACAAAAATAATAATAATAATAATAATCTTTTTTGTTTATGTTTGTTTAAATAAAAAAAAAACCTGATAAAATGTTTTTTCTTTTTTGACATTTGAATATAATTTCCTTAAGCCCCAAAAAGTATACTTGGAAAATTGAAAAGAAATTAAAGCTAAAAGCTTAACGAGAACATTATCCTGACAATAAAAGTGTTAAATGGGATATTAGAAAACAAAAACAAAAAAAAAACTGAAATAACAAGAATTTGCATACACATAAAATACTATCAAAGGGATGCATTGGAATGCACAAGGATATGTACACAGTACATGCAGGATAAAAAAACTTTTAAAAAATTTGTAAAAAATTTCAATTTTGAGAATGATGAAACGAAGGAAACAAAATGAAAAAGAAACAGCCCCCCGACTAACCTGAGACAGCCTCCAGACACTTGATGAATGTCTCCATATTCCGCTCGCAAGTTGCCTCATTCAGATAGAAATAGGTACGGGCACTGCTCACTTTATAGCGACGATCGGCAAAGCTTTTATCAACCTGATACTGCGGCAGAGCGCCAGCATCCTTGGCAGTATCGCCTGCACTCGATACGGAAGCTCTGCAAATAGTTTAAAAAAAATATTATGCAACAATACTACAATATATCAATAAACTTTATTTTATTATTTGTTTTTTTTAATATATAAAAATCATACAATGTATTATATATATTAATTATGGCAAGCACGTGCTTGATATGTTAATTAAGCTAATTTTTATAATTAAATTTTATTCTGTTTTTAGTTAAATTTTTATATAAATTTATATATTTATTGGTTTATAAATTAAAATTAATATTTAATAAATAATGAATTAATTATTTTATTCACATGAAAAAAGAGAAAAGTTGCGCCAAATTTGAAACAAATAAAAGTATGATGATAAAAATAAAAATGTAAGGTAAATTAAAAAAAAAATTTTAATATACAATAAATTAAAAATAAATAAAGTTATCGAATAACATATTCTATAATTACATTATACGTATATGTATTGCATAATAATTATGATAATAAAAATTGTACGTACTCGACTTCAAGTTTCTCGGCTTCCTCCTGGCTGATATCCTCCTCAACGGAATAATCAAGGATTGGCTTAACACCAAAGGACCGCAATCTGTGTGCGATGGATGTTGCCATTGTTCATATAAAAAGCAAAAGATTAGAGCGGGTTTTTTTTAGCATTAGAAATGCGTTTGAACATTTTTGAAAAATCAAACGAAACAAAAAAAAAAACAACCAATTATGTGAAAGGAATATGTTTTTTGATTTTTTTTTTTTGTTTTTCTTTTTGTGGGACCATAGGAAAGGGGGGGGGTGGTTCAAGGGAAGTGTTCTTTGTTGTTGCAGTTTGTGTGTGTATTTATTATGTATATAGTATTATTTTGTTTTGTATATGGTAGGATCTGTATTGTGCGCTTCGGATTTTGGAATTATAATGGAATTGGGGAAAATGTTCCCGAAGATGTCATGCCACAGTTAGTTATTGTTATATTTGCAGTTAGTCTTGGTTTTTTTGGTAAATTTACTTTAATTAGTTAGGTTAATGAATTGGATAATTTATATTTATTTTTTTTTTTTTGTTTTTTTTCTTTGGATTCGATTTCGAGCACCTCTCGAGTGTGGGGACAATCGTGTAGCGATTCTCGCCAGCCACAAAATGCCCATAGAAGCTGGATTTCATCAACAATATGAACAGTTTACTGCCTAGTATAGCGCGAGTAATTCTCAAAAGCTTTTTTTTGTGGTCGTTTTATGTTTTTTTTTTGTTTTTTTTATACATATGTTCATTTTATTATACAGCACACGTCGTTTATCGTTTATCGTTTTATGTTGTTGGTGGTTATCGATATCGATAATTGGTTCGGTTGTGTCGTTGTCGGATTTTGGTTTTTGCGTTTAATTATTATTATTTTTAATTATTTGTACATAGCGCAACAGCAAGGCACAAAAAGTTGAACAAAAATAAAAAAAAAAATCGTAAAGAAATAAAATGGAAGAGAAAAAAAGAAAAAAAATCGAAAAATATCGTGTTAGTGCATTCGAGAATAATTTTAAAATTACCTTTCCAAACAGGGTAATATCTTGACCTGATCCTCGCCAGCAACAAAATGGCCGTAGAAAGTTGCCTTCATCAATGCTGTAAATAACCTTTTACCCAACATTTTCCTTGCCACTTTCATAAGCTGCGATATATTTTGATTGATATTTGATTGATATACATATATAGATTTATTTTCTTTTTTACTTTGTTCCACTTGAAACATTTTTCTAGGTAATTTTATTTTTTCTTCTCATCATAAACAAACAAAAAAAAAACTACGGGTCTACAAAATAAAAAAAAAAACAGAAAGTACTAAATATGTACAAACATACGGGGGGACGTATGTACAATATACGAGTATGTATGTTATATAGAGGCAGAGTATCAGATATCTAGAAAATATTTGTGCAAAAGCAAAAATATTCAAATATTTCAAATTTCTACATATTTATGTATTTATTTATGTATGTATGTCCCTCACACATCAGGCATCAGTCATGTTACGACGACAGTTAGCCGAAAAACAAAAACAAAAACAAAAAACAAAAAAAAAATATTAAATAAAACATTAATTTTCTCAAGTTGTTATTGTTTTTGTTGTTCAATTTTATTTATTCTTTTTGTGTAAAAGTTTCTGCGTTTGTTTTCGCACATTTGATGAATGCATATTAAACAGTTGGACAATCGCCAGCCATAAAGGAGACAGAGAGAGAGCGAGAGAGAGAGAGAGACAGAGAGAGAGAGAAAGGCACCAATGCTTCACAGATGCGAGAGAAAGAGAGAGAGAGAGAGCATGATGAAGCGAAGAATCATCAAAAAATCATGCGATCGTGTCAAGGCCAAGAGCAATGACAATACAATAAAATGGCAAACGGTACAACAAATGCCATGAGAAGAGATTCAAATAAAGCACTTCAAAGAGGAAATGTATCAAGAAAGCTTACAAAAAAAAAAAAAAAAAATTAAAAAAACCAAGCAGCAAAGGTAAACCCGACTATGCGATGCCCTGTACTCAAGATCCAAGCACCAATCGATTAATGAAAAATACATATATATATGAACTTTAACCTTTATATGTTTAACTAATCTTCAAATTCCTTATATGTACACATACATACATAGCCATAGGGACATAGGGACAGCCAGACAGACAAAGAGATCGTGTGCTTAGTGCAAGTTGGTTCAACTGTGCTCAAATATCCTATTTATAATTGATAAACTTTTGTTTTAAATGTTTAAAATAAACAAAGCGCACGTGCATGTAAATTTTATATATATAATGTATATATATATATATGTAAATACCACATATGTATGTATGTATGTATATATAAATATCATGTGTAGAAACCGGTTATCACAAATGTGATTAAAGGAGGGGATGATATTCAGATGATATCACAAGACAGACAAATTGGGGGAACACATACATTTATACATATACATACATATACATATACATACATGCACGTACATGCATACAATACACTTTTACATATTCTGTACATATTTACTTTTCAAAAACACAAAAAAGAAAAAAAAACTGGTTACATAAAAATTGGCATTGGCTGCGGTATGGGGGAACTTTCAAGTTTATTTAGTTATTTTTTGACTCAAATAAAAACAAAAACAAAAACAAAAACAAAATACAAAAAAAGAATGAAAGAAAAAAAAAAGCTAACACAAGTGTTCACTTTTGAGCGAGAGTTGCCAGCTGATTGGCGGAAAAGGCTAAGGCAAAGAAACGTAAATAGAACGGATAAAACAGGCGACTTGAAGAAGAGCAATTAGCGCAGCTATTAAATAGCCAAGTATGCAGCAAATACATGTATATATGTATGTATTGTGTGTGTATATGTATGTATGTATATGTGTATGCATGTATGCACTTAATACAGTGCACGCTTGATAGAATGAACTAATTGAAATCAAGGATGTTCGCTCTAATAAATGTTAAAGCAAACACTAAAATGGAGTCAACTAATTAGCACCAAGGGTGTTCACTTTATAAATGTTAAATAAAAAAAAAACAAAACTAGTTTGTTCAAATAACTATAAAAATAAATTTAAAAAAAAAGTTAATAAACAAATAAATAAATATAGATGATAATAATGTACATAAAATGATTATGAGAATGTATTTAACTATAGATATATAGTAGATGTTAATGCAATTAATAAAATCCATAATAAAATTAAAAAAAAATATATATTAATTAAATAAATAAATACATACACACATATGTATGTAAATTACATTTATTATGTGTATAAACAAATACTAATTCATTTAAGAGTATTTATTCTCAGTATGTATCTCAGTATGACTATTAATATTTATGAATCTATATCTATGTACATAGTATAGGTATGTACACACATACTAAGTAATTTTTTTTTTTTCTTAAATTTTTCTACATATATAGTACATACATACATACATAAGCATTACATATTACACAAGCTTGCAATCAGCCTTTACTTGCTGCAATTTTCTTTCTGTTTCTTTTTAATGTGCAACATGCGTGTATCCATATACAAATGTATGTATCTACATACATACATACAATGCATGTATGTATGTACATATGTGTGCGTAGTAATCAATTTTTCATTAAATCGATTAAAGTGCAATTTACTATAATTAGTAATCGCAATGACAACTACAAAAAAGTAAACGAAACAAGTGCCAAGTAAACTGATCGACCAAACAATACCCTATATCATAAAGTCTAAACACAGTTTTTAATGAATGTATTTAGTAAATACAAATATTATTCAATATCATATTATGAAAACAAAAAAACAAAAAAATTAAATATAATTTTAATTTGTTGGCTTCAACTATTGATCGTGATCTAGAATATATATACATACTACATTACTACATTATTTTATATATACATATATTTTTTTCTTTTTTAGTATGTATATATTTGTTTGTTAATTAAAGTTTCTAGATCACAACTTCATTATACCCGTTTTAAAATATTTTTAATGGGTGTTTAAAGTATGATATAAAAAAAATGCATAATACCAATTCGTATACGTAATACGATTACACACACAACACACACAAACACACGCATACACATTCGCACATAAAAGAGAGCTGAAAAAGAGTGCGAGAGAGAGAGAGAGAGAGAGAGAGACACGAGACAGCGTTGTGTTGCTTCTCCATTATCACATCGAATACTTTTGTTGTTGTTGTTGTTGGTTTTGTATTTGTTTTTGTTTTTGTTGTCGACGTTTTGCGTTTTGATTGGCGCACTTTTGGGGGCTTGACTGCCTGTCGGTTCACTTGAAAGTCTATCTGTATGTATGTATGTATGTGTGCAGCAGCTATACGTATATGTAAATACAAGTTATAGATACATGTACGTATGTATTGTATGTATGTATGTATGTATGTATGTATGTATGTATGTATTGTATGTATGTATATATGGCGTCTGTTTGACTGTCGTCGTCGTAAATGCAACCAGCAACGGCCTCCTACAAGGTCATCAAGCAAAATATTTGATTTACTCGCTAAATGATTCAGAGGCAACGGCAACGGCAACATTGAATATTCATTTGATTTATTGCCTTTTACAGCGGATTACACCTTACTCTCTCTCTCTCTCTCTCTCCCCCCTACAACCAAAAAAAAGCAAATAAAAATATATAAAACAATGAGCAATTATAAGTGCATTCATTACACAAAATTAAAAATATTATTTAGCAAATGGACAGAGAGATCGTCATTTGATGTGGGAGAGAAGCTGCCAAAAAAAAAAATAAAATAAAATAAAAACAAAAAAGTAATAAAAACAAAGCACAAGACCAAAAAACAACAACAGATAAATAAATAAATTAAGGTAAGAATATATTATTAGAAAACGTAACGTCCGTTGAGCATATGCTCAATGAATGAATGAGTGAATGAATGAATGAATGAATGACACGTGAGATACAAAAAAAAAAGAAAGAAGAAAGATACAACAAGAGCAAATATAATACTATCTGATATTAACTGCATTTAGGGATTAAACAGAGAAGGAGCTTACGCAAATATTATGTAAGATTGAAGAGAAGATGGAATTGTTGCCCTCATTTTGAAGAGAAACGTTTAAAGAGTAAACAATGAGAGAATTACAATGCACTTATTGTACAATATAAACAAGAATCCTAAGAGAAAATCTAAGAGAGGACAAATTTAAAGAATTTAAAAAGTGAAATACAAAAACAATAACAACAGCCTTTTGATGTTTGTACAGACATATGTATGTATACATGTATGTATACATATTTATACAGCTGCCAATATATTAACAAAAAAAAATAATAATAAAAAAAAATATATATTAAAGGGCTAAGGATAATCTAGAGACTATAATTTATATAGGAAAGAAAAAAAAACATTTGATATATATGTATGTACATGCATATCTACATACATACATACATACATAGGTATGTGTGCATGTATATATGTCACTCACCTGCATATTGTGCTCAACAAGTTTCTCGCTGCTACAGATCATATAGACCAAATAGGCTCTAACCAATTCCCATGTGGTTTTGCTCTTAAATGCAGCAATGGGATCATTGAAGCTAACATCGAGGGGATCACGCTGGGAGGCACCAGCGGACGATGCTGGCGCCGCCTGTGCCTGCTGATCACGTGCTGTCGAATGCAGAGAGCGTGCATATTGATTAGCCCATCCTTGTTGTTGCTGATAATGCTGATGCAGTATATTGACCCGATCGATGTTGTTGTTGTTGTTGTTGTTGCTGCTGCTGCTGCTGGTGTCGCTGCTGCTTCCGGTGTTGCTGCTGCTGCTGCTGCCGGTGTTGCTGCTGTACCTGCTGATGTTGCATGATGTTTGGATAGTTCTTTTCTGATAACATTTACCGTTGTGGGCACTTGTTAACGCCGTCGATGCTGCAACTGGTAATAACGCGTTCTTTGCGCTGCCGCTGCTATTGCGACTATAATAAACCAATTTAATTGTTGAACGTGGAACATTCAATGAACGGAGTTGAGCCATTACAGTGTGGTAAAAAGCGCGCCTTGAGAGTGACAAACAGACAAATACAGGAAGAGACAGAGAGAAAGAGACAGAGAGCAAGGGATTTCCACACAAGAAAAATAAATATTTCTTCTATATATATATATAAATATATATTGTTTCTTCTATCCTTTCTTTTCTCTTCTGCAAACTTTTGTTTGTCGTTTGTTGTGTGCTCTCTTCTTATTCTACTTGCTCTTATTTCTCAAAAATATTCGGTTGTTTTTCTTTCTTTCTCTTGTTTTCATTCGGCACACTTCTTATTCACGATTTGCACCCACATTAGATTTGCTTGTTCTTGCCGGCCGCTTCAATATTATTTAATTTTCGTATTCCCGTTTCGCACAGCTGATGTTCTGTGTCTTTGCTTGTTTGGTTTTCTCTCTCCGTTCCCGTTCTCAATAAAAAAACTGTCCATTATATGTGTGTTATACAACAATTGCAAAAAAAAAAACAAAAAGAAAAAAATGGAAAAGAATCAGAATGAAAGAAAGAAGAAAGATATTGAGAGAGTGAGTGAGAGTGTGAAAAAGATGTAGAGCATCGAACAAGAACACAAACGAATTTTGACACATAACTATTGCTCTCACATATGCACACACACACACACACACATGCATACATTTTCCTAGCTATATGTGTATAAATGTATGTATGTATGTATGTATGCACGTATAGCACTTAACAAATGTGCACAGAATTAACTTAATAATGAAATTGCAATTTTTGTTATTTCATAAGTTAAATGCCTAATGTAATTTGCGCCTGAAATTTATTTAATTTTTTTTTCGTCTGTTTTGTTTGTTGCTCTCGTTTTTTTTAATTATTTTTTTTTGTTTGTTTTCTTTTTATTCTTTTTTATTCTGCTTTACGTGTATGTACGCCGAACGTTTGCCTACGGCAAAAGCACAGTTCAAACTGTCAAGATGAAATGAATGAACTTAACCCAAACGGTGTGTGCGTGTATGTTGTGTGTCTGTATGCCGTGTGTATGCCTATTGTGTGGAGCACACACACGACGAACACGCAGCGAGCCGAGCGCATTTAAACGAACCAGAAAACGAATGAACAAGGCATGAAATGGCAAAAAAAAAAAAAAAAAAAAAAAGAGCGACAAGGAAATTCATCCTGCTGTAATAGTCACACATATATACATAAATAGATACATGTGTGTGTATCTATGTATGTACGTGCATACCTTGCCTTACATAATAGTTGTTGCACCCGCACCCCTTGAACAAACACTACGTCGCGTGACGTCACGCGTTCAAGTGAACCCCGTTTTTTTCTTGTTTTTTTTTCTTGTATGTCAAAGCAAATAACGGGGCACTTTTGATTGGTGCTGATTTTTTTAACGTTAATTGAAATATATGTTTAAGTGTTCACATATGTACATATGTATGAACATACATAAATGCAAATTGGTGATAATTAAAAAAAAAAAGGTGCAAAAATAAGCAATAACCCACCCCCCGCTCTCATCAACTGCTACAAGCAAACATGCTGGCAGCAAATTAAACAAAATGTTGTGATTGTTCCTTTTAATTGATTAGCGTCACACTAAATGCTGACGCTCAAAGCGCTCGCAATTCAATTAATATTAAACTTAGCGGGTTTCCATTACACAAAAATCACAGATACAATTCAATTATTATTAATATTGTTCTTGCTGCCGCGTGAGAGCGCAAAAGAGCAAGACACCGAGAGCAAAAGAGTGCATTGATGCAAAAAAATGCTAATTCATCAAAGAGAAGAGAGTGACATTTCTTCTCATTCGCTTTCTCTCACACGTTGATTCTCTTTGTTTTGCTCTCGCGCTCAATTGCACGGATTGTATTAAGCAGCAGTTGCATAACAGTGAGTGCATTCACAGCAACATAATGTCCTTTTTATTAATGCTTCATCCATTTATATTATAATATTATAACAAATGTAGTTGCAAAACATATGCATGCATATATATATGTACATACATGTATTAACATACAATGTATGTACATAATATTTATGTACCCAGCGATAACAAAAATTATGCAGCCCTAGCGATTATTTGGTATTTATGTACGTACATATGCGCCCAGTATGTACAATATTCTGTTCTGTTCTAATTGTTCTAGTTTCTTTTTATAAAATTACTTTTTGCAGACGTATTATAGATACATATGTACATGTTACAATGGATATGCAAATTTATATTGCTACATACACACACACACACGACAAAACAAAAAAAAAAAAGTTGAAAAAAGGCCGACACTTTAAATTTGAAAAGGACTTGTGCCTTGTTTAATTAATATTCTAATTCAATCCGACTATTTTTTTAATAAATATTTTTTATGTTGCTTTTGCGTCCAGAAATGAAAGTGTCAAGTTCTAAAATGACAATAAATTCAAAGCATTCTTTATATGTATTTGTACCTTTCAAAAAATGACAAGTAAAACTTTTTTCCTATTCCTTTTTTTTTGAAGTTTATTGTTTACTTTTTTACTACCAATTTTTATTTATTTTTTTTCGATTTTGACGTTTCTCAGCTGTTTAGCATGAATCGAATTTAACATCAACTGTGAGGGTCCGAATGCGCGAACGAACTGAATTTATGGGCCAACATTTTCAAAGCGAAACTTTCTTGTTTTTTTTTTTTTTTGGCGAAAGCTCTCTCGTTTTGCAAAGCTTGCGAATGGGTCAAAATCGACGAAACGATTGGAGAGCGCGGTCGCAGACGTAAAAGCACGGTACAAATAGTGGCAATGGCGGTCATTGTTGTCGTCTTGGCATTTTTATAGCTATAAATATAAATTGTTTATCAATATCGTAAATTAATAAAGTAAATTTTACTAGCAACAGAAGCCTAACAAAATTCAGTTATTCAGCAATTTGGCATGTAGATTTTTCAAAAATATTTTTGCAAGATAACCTATTATTGGATTTGCATTTGTAGATTTGAGTATTAGAATTTTTTACAATATTTTAAATACGCGCAGTTTTCTCGATTTTCTCGTAGTCCGCGATTTTTTCTGAAAATTCAACTTTAAATATATCGATATAACTGATAGTAAGAATGACTTTCACAGCTCTAGCATTTGGCAATTATTTTTTAATTGCTTTTTGTTTTTTAAAGCTATTTTTAGCCGGTTTGCTTTGTTTGGTGGAAATAAAAAGCTGGCACCACTAGTCGCGATCAAATAAATTTATACAGATGCGATACAGTATGCGAATATGTATTAGCCTGATAAATGCCAGCTGTTTGTTAACTGAATCAA
>JBAMCR010000732.1:0-11680 GCA_037075045.1 Mulgravea parasiatica
TGTATCTGTATCTGTATCTGTATCTGTATCTGTATCTGTATCTGTATCTGTATCTGTATCTGTATCTGTATCTGTATTTGAATCAGTACCTGTATCTTTATCTTTGTATCTGTATCATTTCCTGTATCTGTTTATCTGTATCTTAGCTTTGCATCTACCATTCTATTTTTTCCAGTATCTGTATCTATTAATGAATTTTAATCAACATTTTTATTTAAGTGTTTACCTTCATTTATGCTGTGTCTTTAGCTTAACTTTGTATGCACATTTGTATCTATATCTTTATCCATATTTTCACCTATAAATGCATCTATGGTATATTTATCTGCATCTGCAACTGGGCTACACTGCTGGCAAGTACTAAACAATTGCGGCTTAATTTGTTTGTCAACGCTGGCAAAATGGCAGCGTCAGTACGGAAGAAGAAGTGTAAAAGAGATGGAGATAAGGATAGAGACAAAGAGATAGAAAGAGAGAGAGAGGGGTACGTCAAGAGGAAGTCGCGACTTGGCTACGTGCTGCTGCAGCGAAACTAGGAAGTGACTCCATAAACACGTCTAACAACAACAACAATAACAACAACAACAACAACAATAACATCAACTGGGCGAACGTTATGTGACACACGGGAGAAATTAATGCTGCCAAAATGCGCCGGCTGCGCTCATTTTTGCTCTGTCGCTGTGGCACGTTCCCCAAACAGTCACAACAACCATAACAACAACAACAACAACGACAACACTAACAACAACAACAGCAGCAACAATAATAAAAGTAGCAGCAACAAGGACCTAGCCAACGTGAAAGCTAAAGCACAGCGTGCTAAAAAGAGAAGTTTCTGCCGAGATTTAGCCACAAACTTGCCAACTTTAATGCGAAACATGCTGTCTGGCCAGGACACAGGAAAAAAACGAGGACCCTTTTTGCACTTCTACCACGTTATTTGTTTCGGATGTTTAAATTTTGAAAGGAAGAAGAAGAAGAAGTATCTCTACGAGAATCTAAGCCCAGTAATAGAAATATTGCAGTTGTTATGATAATAGAAATATTTATATACATAAGCCATGCAAATATACGATAAGTTGCAACTGCAGCCAATGTTAGTGCAATACCCTGGAATTTAAATAAATTTCCAACGGGGTAGCGTCTTAAATGCTTTGATTCAAAAAAGAAAAATAATAATTTTAAATTGATTTATATTCTTACAATAATGCCAATGTGCCAAATAGTTCTGCATAGTTTTTGACATCTCCAGGGTATATTCACGTCGCGCATTTGCCACAGCAGAGCTGCAGCAACGTTGTATGCTCTTGTTGCTTGTTATTGTGGCCCAAAGCTTAAAGACAGCATTGCAGCCAATAGAATGGCTTTTGTAATGGCAATGGGTAAAAGCGGGTTTATTTTGTTTTTGTGTCCTTTGTAGCTTTGTAGCATTTTTTCTGCTTCTTTCTGTCCCAGGATAATGCACAAACTGAGAATCCGCGGCTACCTGAATGCACCAAAAGTGAATACATTCAATATGCAAGAGCATTTAAGAGCTGTCAGCTTTAAGCACAATAAACCAGAATGATTCCGTATTATACTCAAAGACGATTGCCAATGTGAATGGTATTGGACTTATTTACGAGTTTCAATTGACTGTTGATTGTCAATTCAAATGTTGCATGCACCAATTGTTGTTGCTACTCTTGGCATTCATGACTCATTTGAGTTTGCTTCAAGCACTTCCGATTCGATTTGATTTCTGTGATCCAATAAATAATCAGAGTTTTGAAATCATTTATGCTTTTACTTTACAACGAATAAAAGACAAAATTTTCAATCAATATATAGTAAATCTTTTTTTTTTTTGCCTTCTCTGATGAAATGTTAATTTACGAATTTCAGCAACAAATTAACTGAAAGTAAATAATTTAAATAATATCTTTAATTGGTCAGTAATATCTTAGCAATAAAATCGAACAAAATTAAATTTCAAAATTAATATTTCATCATAAAACACAAAATGAGAATTTGTCTAACATTTTCTCTCTGATTTTCTATTTGCAGTTGGACGACTAAGCGAGGGCGCTGGAAGCAGCTCAATAGCTGCCTCGAATGTGCCATGCCCACCGGAAATGTTTCGCTGTAACAACGGTAAATGCATATCCTCGCACTGGGTATGCAATTATCAAAAGGACTGTGACGATGGCGAGGATGAGATGCAATCATGCCGTAAGTAAAACCCACATTCACTCTGCAAGCAGTTGTTGCGTTTCAATGGGGCTTTCATCTGAATTTTATAGCGCCGCCCGAGTGTGAGACAGCTCAGCTGAATTGCGGCCAATATGTCTTCAATAAGACGTACTGCATCCCGCCACACTATCGCTGTGACATGATCCAGGACTGCGAGGACAATTCGGATGAGGCGCAATGCAGTAAGTAGACCGAAAATATGTTTTAAACAAATTTCCACCAAAACAAAAATCTCATAGACCATATCGCCCATAGCTATTCAAACTTCATGCTATCGCATCTGTGTTTTGTATCTTGTATCTTGTATCTTGTATTTTGTATTTTGTATTTTGTATCTTGTATCTTGTATCTTGTATTTTGTATGTGCTTGTGTATGGGATGTGGTGCCTTCTCGCTTTCAATGCAATGCAAATTTGTTGACTCAACAAATATTTGTGAGCAGTTCCTCCACTTATAATTTCCCACTAACTTCTCAGTTCAGCTCGGTTCAGTTCAGTTCAGTTCAGCTCAGTTCACTTGAGTTCATTTCGGTTCAGTACAGTTCAGTTCAGTTCGGTTCGGTTCAGTTCGGTTCGGTTCGGTTTGGTTCAATTTGGTTCGTCTGTGCACGCCAACAATTTGCTTTTCAAAATGTTTACATTTTATTATACCAATTTTATTTATGCAAATTTTGCCAAATTTACACACACACGCACACACACACACATATGCACACACGCCAACAAACCGCATTTTGTTGGTTGTCGGTTGTCGGTTTTCGAAAATCGCTGAATTTCAGCCAACCCAATCTCAATCCTTACCAGAGTGTAACCCACCAAGCTAACCAAGGTGTATAGAGCAAAGCCAAAGGCATTTTGGCCAACATGTGAGAAGCAGATGGCTTAAAAGGCCAGCAACAACAAGAATGTTGCCCCAAAATAACTTGCCATGCTGCCAATTTCTGATAGATCCCAGAAGCTGACTACTCCACAATTTAATTAAATGTTGCATTCCACTTAGACACCAACACTGTATTCCAATTGGAACAGATACTTCGCACTTATTCCAATTGGAATACGAATAATTGATAAAAATTGAGATAATCAATGGCTAGTTGCTCGTCATTAGGCTAAAGTAAAAGGAAATTATGTTATAAATGTATTAAATAAACAATTAAATAAAATATAAAATGTAACTTAAATTTAATTCTTAGATTTGTTGTCGAAAGCATTTAAAGGGGACTTTTAATTTGCATGCACATACAAACGTATTTTTATGTACGTACGAGTATGTACATGCATATGTATGTATGGTATGTTCATGTGAAAGCAAATGCATACACTTTATAGCAAAATACACAATAAATCTGACGACTAAAGTTTCTGTGTGCTCGTAACAATCATAACTTTTCCGAAACTAAAAATATTTTTTAATTTAAATTTACTTTTTCAGTTTGCCATATGAAATTGATGAATTTAAGGAAATTAAATTCTTTAAAATTTATGCGTTTGTTAACTTTATTTCTGGCCCATATTTATCCAAATGTTGTTTGGTTTTTTTTTAGTATTGTTAACAAAAACAAACAGAAGTTAAATAAACATAAAAAAAAGAAAGTCTTCAATTTATTCTTAATCAATTACGCACCTGTTTATCCTTGTTGGGGCAAAAGCAAGGACTCGCTTAAACTGAGTACCAATTTGTATGCTAAGTTTGGCATGAAGCCTACTCGTAGCCCAGTAGACCAAGTTAATTGTACTTAAAATTTAAATTAAAAGTACTTAATGTACTCAACTTTTCTCCCTCTCTTTAATTTTCTCTTTCTTTCGCCATTTTTGTCTTTGTCTCTCTCTCTCTGGGCCCCTAGCTTTTAAACGATAAGAGCTTATTAACTAAATTACAAACTTTGTTTCAAAATTCTCACAATTATAATTTATAATATTTCCACTAATTAATTTCGTAATTATTTTATTTTCTGCTCCTATCCATCAAAAACCTCTTCAAACGCAACGCAATTAAATAGACAAATGAAGTAAATTATTTTACAAACAAAAAAAAAATTACATTTGTTACTTTAACAATAAAAAAAAAAAGAATAAATATTTATTGAGTTTATTCGAAATGCATTTTAACTTTGTCTTGACTAAGAGCTACAAAACAAGGACACGATTTATTACTGTTTGCAACACTTCAAATCAAAAAAAAAATAACGACAATAAATAAACAAAAAACAAATACTTTGTTGTTTTCCCCGAACGTCCCTATTGACCACTTTAACGAAGTTGCCTAAAATCGATTCGATCGCTTTTCTAGCTGATTATTCAAGATTAAATCGCAAAAAAAAATAAGCAAATAAATAAACTATGAAAAGCTCTCTCGCTGGAATTCATTTCATACGATGAGCATACGTATAAGAGATCCGTTCCATTTAGTTTCAACCAAAAACTAAGACAGAAACTCATGCACCGAATATTAAATACCCTTTCGAAGATAAATGTATTACCGTGCTGGAACATTAAATAAAATATTTAAATACAAGTAAAAATTATTTGGTTTCTACAATATTATCATTTCAATCGTGCATTCAAAATTAAGTTAGATATTATTATATATGGTTGTAACTGTTAATGACCGATTTTGGCTAGAATCTGAAAAATGCTAGAAAACCGCCAAATATCCAATGTAATTGCATTGGCTTCATAAATAAATGTATTGTTGTTTTCAATTAATGAATTTATTAATTTTCATCCGAGTGACAAATTTATAGTATCCTTTGTTAGGGTATTAAACAAAACAAGTGAGAGAGAGAGAGAGAGGGTAAAAGAGAATAAAAAGAGAAAACTCCAATACTTTAAGCTGGGCAAAACGTGTACAGCACTTTTTGATTAAAACTTTTTTGTTCCGCCGACGGACGCGACAGGACGCGCGATAAATGAGTGTTGGCGGGTTGGCGGGTTAGCGGGTTGGCTGGTCGGCGGGGTGGTGAGGTGGCATTGAGGGGAATAGTTTCGGGTGCATGGGCCAGCTGCATTTATTGCTTGTTATTTAAGATTTATACTCGAATATTTAAATATCTTTTGAGGGGACCAATTCCTAAATACTCTTCGTTGCCTTTACAACTTTGCTTAAGCTTTGACTAACGCTAGACAAACGCGCACAACTTTGTCCTCGACGTGATGGTCCTTGTCCCTTGTCCTGCTCCTGCTCCTGCTTCTGCTCCTTGGTCCTTGGTCCTGGACCTAGTCTGCGTTTCCGTCCTTATTCTGGCCGTGGCCCTCTCGTTTTTGTTCTCTTTGACTCGTCTGCATTCCAGACAGTGTCCTGATGCTGTTGCCCGTTGTTGTTGCAACATGGGCAATTTGTTGGAAAGCAGTGCTTTTCCCGCCTCTCCCGCTTCTCTCGCCTCTCCGGTATCATCTGATGCAAGATCAAGTTTAAATTTCATTTTAATTTAATAAGACGCAAACACAACTTGGGCGCTTTCTCTTTCTCAATCTCAATCTCTCATAGCACTCACTCACTCACTCAATCTGTCTGCCTGTCTGTCTGTCTGCTGTCTATTTCTTTCGCTCTTTTTTGGTTGCTTTGTTGCTCTTTCTATCTATTTGTCTGGCTGTCGCTCTTACAATAATTTATCGCGCTTAAATGGCGACAAAATGTTCGCTCTTATTGCCTTCTTAACAAATTTATTTTGCGTACGTGTCAACGCGTCATCTCTTCACAGCCCCCTTACCGAGCCTCCCTACCCCCCCCCCCCCCCTTTCAACCTGTTATCATCTACTCCCACTTCATCAACCCCTTCCCAATTCCCCATTCTTTGAACAATTCGACTTAAATCTCTCTCTCTCTCTCTCTCTCTCTCTCGCACCCCACCTTAACCACGACAAGGACATTTCTGTCTCGCAATCTGCTTCCTTCATATTTCTCTGCGTGTGTGTGTGTATGTGTGTATATGTTTGTTTATTTTGTTGCATATGTGTCAGTGCCCGTGTACGATGGCGAAAATTTATAACATACATTTCTTTTTTTTTTCAACTTTTGAAACTGAATAGTTTTCAGCAACAAATATTTCAAAAGCAAAATTTAATTTAATTATTTAATTACAAATATATTGTACAATATATTAAAGAATAAATTTAGTTAATTAATTTCAACCGCTTTTGTGCAACGATAAAATTTAATTAAAATACTTAAGCAAAAATTTGAATTTGAAAATGTTGCAACAATTTTTGAACAATTCGAAAACTCAAATTATTGTACAAATTTGTTTACAAGGAAATAAATATGTTTCAAAAAGTTAAGCTAATGAAAATCTGAAGAATATAGAATTGATGTAAATGAAATTGACGAGCCGTGAAGTCCTTTAATGTTCACATGAAAATAATAATTGAAATGATAAAATCCTTTTCAAGAGTTAATATCACTTTAAAAAATCAACTAATTTTAGCTTAAACTTTGACAACAATTTTTAATACAATATTAAATAATAAAAATATAAAAGAGAAATGCGTATACATACATATGATACATACATACACAATCAGAATTGAACAGAAAATCAATTCCAAATGGGAAATCAAAGTTTTATAATCAATTCAATTGATTGTTATTTGAACCTGAGTAGGTCATATTCTTTCTCTCTCTGTCCTCTCTATTTTTCATTCTCTCTCTCTCTATCTCTCTCTCAAAAATTTAAAATTATAAAAATATTATTGCATTAAAAATTAAATTTAAATGCATTGATTTTATTCTAAAGAAAGAAATGTACAACATATTTTTTAAATCAATTTTACTTTGAAGCACCATAAGGCCCATAGTTACAGCTACCACAACTTCCTTTCTCCTCTTCCCCCCCCCCCCCCCGCCCCCCTTCCTCATCTTGTGGGGTTTGCCTTATTTATGGGAAATAAATATAAGACTGGATTATTTCAACTATTTAATTACTTTAGGTGTGCATTATGAGAGAAGAGTTGCTCGTGTTATCCTTTGTGTGAAACTGAAAACCACAGCCTAAGCCCCACTCACCCCACACCCGACCCCCACCCGCTCACCACCTTCCAACCAAAACAAACAACAACAACAAATAGTTTTAAAACAACGTATGGTCATGCATTAAAAACAAGAACAAAAAGCATTAGAACAGGGGGAAAAAAAAATAACAGAAAACCAAGTGAAACAATTTAACCTTAGCTGGAGGTCAAAGTGTGCTGCACCTCGCCACCGCCAGGTGGAGCTGCCAGCAAGGGGTGTCCTTGTCGTAAAGCAAGCAGCAATGAGTGTTTAATTAAATGTCCTTATGCACAAGAAGAGAAGCCCCAACGCAATTCTGGGGCCAAGAGAAGGTTAACAGTCTACTTGTATGTATTTGTATTTGTATTTGTATATGTATTTGTATTTGTATCCGTACGAGCAGAAGAATGGGCTACAGTATGTACGAGTAGTTGCTCGACACGTGAATACTTTGATGCGCGGAGCGTCAATAAAGAAAACGAAGAGAACGCTGATGGGTTGGTTGCCGGCCTGCGGGTAGGGAGGGTGGGGGTGAGGGGTAACTCGACAGCGTAAATGTACTTGAACCCCTCAACCAACATGCTCCATCTTGCATCCTCCATCCTTTCATCCACATTCACATCCATGGAAGCATCTTTGGGCGCTCCGCATTGGGGCGACCGCAAGGAGCAAGCGGAACAGTTGGGGAGAGACACGCAGACATCTGTTTTTAATTGCAGCCCTGGGTGCGAAAGAGAGGGGTGCGGCCGGGTGGAGAGGCAACTAATGAGGCAGCTGCTTGCAAAAGCCGCAGCTACAAGCAAATATGCCAAAAGCAGTAGAAGACGACGAAGTAAAAGTAGAAATAGTACGAGCAGTTAAAGAAGACGCGTTAAAAACGCAAAACAAACAAATTGACATTGATGAACCGAACATTCGAATACCCTAACAAAAATGTTTATATTATATTTTATTATATTTGTTGCACTTGTAACACTTTACACGGTTTATTTCAGTTACAAAAATAATTACAAAAAATTGTTTCTTTTTCACTTTGCAAATTTGAGTTGCAAAATTTATTTATTATTTAAATATTGCATTAAAAGGTTAATGTAAAAAATTGCAATTTATTTGCATTATCACGAAATTATTGTTAAATAAAATTATTGTTCATTTATAAATTGAATTTTTTTAAGTGTATATAATTTCATTAAAGCTAAACTTAAAATTTATGAATAGAAATGTGAAATAACTTTGCATAAAAATGTCATCTCTTATACTAGTATATGTATGTATGTGTGTACCATGTATGCATGTGTATATGGCGTACGTGTTACACAATTTGTGGTTAAGCATATGATGCCATGTTTTGTTAGTGTATCGAAAGTGCGTAAAAGCTGGCGAACCCAAAAAGTGCTCAACAACAACGTTATTTGCCCTTACCTGAATAAAGCGCGTACTTTTCACGTACAATTTCTTGTGCCGAGGCACCACTCTGGCACTTTCACTAAGCTCTCTCTCTCTCTCTCTCTCTACCCTTCCCTTGGCCCCCGCCCTTCCCTTCCCTTCCCTTCCTTTTGCTCCTTCACTGCTTGGGCGCCCGAAACTGTCGTAAACTGTCGTTGAACCCGGCGGAAGTTGCCAACGACTGACGTTTATTTGACTGCAGCTGTCAGGCCAGTTAGACGTGCAGAAAAGCTGTGGGCGATGGGTGGTTCGGGGGTTGGGTGGTTGGGTGGGGCACAACTTGTCGCGCGTAATTACACAAAAGCAAGCGAATTCACAAGCACACAGACACAGAGATAGAAAGAGAGAGAAAGAGAGAGAGAGTCGCCGAGTCCTTGGCCCGCCCACTTACCAATTAGAAAGTGTTGATGCACAGTAGAGAAGTAGTTAAAGGGAAAGAGAGAGAGAGAGAGAAGAAGAGAGAGAGACAGCATGGTAAGGGATAGGTAGGGCCTGGAGGAAGCAATGGGTCACTGGCCACTTCAAAGTTATCCTTTGTCCTGTTGTCCTTTCAGTGTTTATAAAGTGCCAACAAAACTGCACTCGCTGCTAGTTAAAGTTTTGTTGTCAAACTTTCTGCAAGCACTGTAAAATGTGAAAAATGAAGCAGCAGCAGCAGCAGCAGTCGAACAGACGTAGAGTTGAAACCGACGTTACCGCAGCGTGTAACGTGCAACGTGCAGCATGCAGCATGCAGCATGCCACGTCGAGCATTCAACATTCAACGTTTAACATTCAACATTCAACATTTTTATGACCTTGCACAAAAGTTGCGAGCAAAGCAAAACGATTCAAGACAGAAAAAATCAAGCCAAAAACGAATCCTTAAGCCAAAACATCCGCACCACCCAGCACCATTCTGCACCACTCGCACCACCCGCTCGTTTGTCATTATGATTTGTTTTTAATGTAATGCAACAGCAGCAGCGCCCGCAATGCCAGCGAATTTGCAACAAATTGTGCGCGTAAATCTTGTGAATAGCCAAAGCAAATTGCACTTGCGCTTGCAATAGCCGCAAACCGTTGCGTATACGCAACATGCCACATGTCCCCCACTACACACACACACACACACACATGCAACACTAGCAACATCCGGACTAACAGCCCAACGGCAACATACCGTAAAAGTGCGTGACACATTTTATGTGATTACCGACAACTCTGCAGACACTTAAGCTGACTCTGACTCTGACTCTGAGTCTTACTCTGAGGCTGAGGCTGAGAACTCGCTAAAGTTAAACTACTTAGATGCCTACTTTGTCAATACATGCAGATACCCAGATAGTGTGAAAGAGAGAGCGACAGAGAGAGAGCAGCTAGTAAAAAGCAGCTGCAGGCAAACAGGAAGTGGAAGCAACTTTAGTAGAGATGGACGCACCTTTGACGCATTTCATCAATTCGACACGACACGAAATTACACTAATTAATGACCAAAAAAAAAATAAGAATAAAATAATGAAAGTATTCGTGAAATATGTACATATTTTGAGGTAAAACTTTTAAACATGTAAGAACTTGTTCATATTTGCACGAATTTGTGCAATTCCCTTCCGTTTTGAGTTCATCAACTTTTAATGAAGTACGAGTGCCACTTTTTCTTGAAAATTTAAAAAAATAGCTACAAACTCGCAGTTTCGATACTTGAGTGGAATTTCGATGTTTGTTAAGAAGAAACATCGATTAAATCGATTAATTCGATATATGTTAAGAATAAACTAAATGCAATCATTAATCGCTTATAAAAATCGTCCTTTTCAAATCTTGGATTATTGTCACATTTATTGACTATCGTTTAACGCGCTTGCTGTCAAGTCGTGCTGTGTCGTGACACGACCTGAAACAGACTCCAAAGGGAAGGCGCATAACATACCTGAACCGTTGCCAACAACTGCACATACATTTTATTGTTGTGCTACAAAAGTTTCTGCTGCCGGGTAATATTTATACAACTTGGCTTGTTTAACTTGCACTAATTAAGTTTGCTCTGCTACACTTGGCTGCCCCGGTGTGCCGTTAATACGAGGAGCAGCAGCAGCAACAGCAACAGCAACAGCAGCAACAGCAACAACGACAACAAACAACAGGAACAGAAACAACACGAAAATGTTGGGGGAAACGGGAAGACATTAAAAGGCTTTCTCCACTTTATTATGCCTATGCCAAAAGTATCTTGAATGTGGCTTAGATCATAATTTATCTGCCCACATTACGAGTCACTATTGCTTTATCACGTCTTTATCTTTTGCTTTTCCTCTTTTTTTTTTGTTTTATTTTATTTTGTCATTTTTGTATATTTTAAATTCATCCATATTTCATATGCAATATGCCGAGCATTATTTGCCATCTTCATCATTTGCATGGTGAAGTGATAACATAAGTTTTACCCATCTGATAGGAAGTGTATGTACATATGTATATTACGTACGAGTACATTTCTCAAATGAACAATACATTTAAGAAATGCTAAGAATGTTGGCCAACATTCTGCCATTCTGCCATTGCAAATGGCCAATTATTAACAGCTTTAGTCCCCTGACGATAGAGCGTTTAAGCAACTAAACACAGCTATGGGCCACATGGGCAGAAGATCCTTGCGATGCTTTAAGATGGCCAACAGCACTAATTTTACGATTTAGAGCCCACAACTTTCGCTGAGCCATGGCCACCTCTTTCTTGTAGCCGGCTTGATGGACTGTTGTTCCCTACATCTCTGCACGACGGCGGCGCATGGGGCTGGGGGGGTGCAGAGCTGCGGGGAGGTGCTGCAGCGAACTGTTCGATAATTTATAGCACTTTGCCAGCCAACACACAACTCAAGTGCACAATATACTGTGCGTTTCAGCAGGGGGGGGGGGGGAGGGGGGAGAGCGGTGTGTGTGTGTGTGTGTGTGTTTCTGTCTTTTTTTTAAAAAAACGGTTAACAAGAGGCTGGCAGTCCAACCGATAACAGCAGAACAAACATTCCTGCCCG